>BGPR01000012.1:1898601-1936296 GCA_013235015.1 Araneus ventricosus
AAAAATAATTTTTAAGATTTTATGTATGTAGCTTGACTTAAAGCTTCAGTCAAGCTATTCATTTAATCATTTAATGAGCCAAATTGACTTATAACAGTAAAAATAAGAAGACCACATTCAAAAATACGAAATTAAAGAGTGGGTGGAGGGATGAATTTGTATTTGTATATTATATCATAATGTAATTAAAAACCATTATATGATTTAAAAAAATAATTTTTAAGATTTTATATTTGTAGCTTCACTGAAAGCTTCAGTGAAGCCTTTTATAAAAGCTTGACTGAAGCTTTCTGAAAGAAAATGAATTAAATTGTCTCACTTTCTATATTTAGTGCTAAATTAATTTCATCGACTTAATTACAGATATAAATATCAAGCATTCTTTAATCTTGCGCAAGAGTCGGTTACACATCGCTCTGTGCGAAGGGATTAAATGAAGTGATGCTAAATACAGATTGCTTCTCCCATCATTTATTTTAACAGGTGGTTGATGGCTGGGAGCTAAATGGCCAGTTCTTCCCCGGCACTGAAGATCACCCGAAGCCAGCGGAGAAGAGATTTGCCGAGTATTGCGGAGAAAACCGTCCCTGGAAAACCCAAGTCACTTCACAAAACGTTGGCTTGCTGGAGTTCAGAATTCCAGTCAAGGGCGAAGGATTCACAGTCTCAGTAGAATTCCAGCCAAATCCGAAACGTAAGTTGAAGTTTCTGATAATAAAGACAATTTAATATAAATAAAGTCGATAAGTCAGAAAATAAACTTGGTTAATAAAATAGCTTGAAATCCAGCAATAAATAACAATCGAGAGCTGCCAGACACAACAGTAGAGGTAATTTTTTCATTATCGGTGATGTGCTGGTATACTAGGAGATATTTTAGCATAATAATGTTTTTTGGCGGAATACCTTCTGCAAATTGCTTGATATAAAAATCGCAAGGTACAAAACACAGTTTGGTTTTCATGAAGATTTTCACATGAAATCGGTCCACATAAGTTGTTATCGTGAAGAAAAGCAGTAAATCTCCAACAGTCAGCCAAAAGGCAACCAGCTAAGTTTTACTAAAACCCGCATTGGTCTATCAGTTTTTGAATAATGCTGGTTAAGAGTACAGACAGAAGGACAGAACTCAAAACCTTCTCACATCTTCCTCAGTCATGCCATGCTTTAAGCTGCTAGACCACAGGTGGAATAGAAATTATTTTTTTTATAATAAAAAGTGTCGCACTTTTTTAACATAACTTTTAATCTTCTCGAAAAAAATGCAAAACTCTATGTATAAGGAGTAGCACTTCAAATAATCAATCCAGCCCGAAAGCAATTCGTTTTAATAAACCGTTTGCATGTAAATCACGCATGCTTAAACCTTTCCAAAATCATTAATCATTATTTAATAAGTTTGCAGAGGACCGCACTTTTTAAACCAAGCAATTTTGTAAAACTTTCAGTCGCCTGAAGCAAGGTTCATTTTTAACAATTCACTTTGAAACAAAGTGAAGTATCAAGAAACGGTGCTTTAATTTTTCGGATAGATTCAATTTTTGCATCTAAAGCTTTAATAGAACTCAGCTGCATTCGCAAGAAATTTATCATTAACTCTAATTGAGAGACAGAAAAGGTCATGAATAAATTATGCAAATGACCAGTCAGTTCTGATCATGAATGTTACTTGTTATTAATGGAAAATTAGGGTGGAATCCAAAATATCTTGGGAGTTAATTAGTATTACTATTTAGCAAAGTTTGAGAATTTTATGAATTTCTTCATTAGCTGAAGTGACATTAGGTTCCTGAGATATATTTCAATTAAAAGTGTTTCTCTCATATAAAAGAGCTTTACTGAGTGCAACCAAGAAGATTTTACTTGATTATATATACAGGGTTCCCACTTATATCCGTTACACCCCCTCAATTTCTAAACGGTGACAGCTTTGGCCATAAACTTGGTGTCTAGGTATAGTAAAAAGGCTATGCGCTCCTCGATGAGACAACTTACAACGCCATCTATCGGTAAGTTTTGGAATTAGCGGTCCTATCTCGTAAACAGAGAAAGATACGAGAAAAAAGTTAATTAGAAAGTTGTAGAGCACTCTCGATTTAGTAGAAAAAGATACCTTGCGCACATTAATACTCAAAAGAGAACGCTTAAAATGAACATTTGTTTGCTCTCGATTTCCAAAACTGTGACGTCTCGAAAGGGGTTTAAAAATTAAAAAGCAATTAGTTATCACAATATACCTTTATTTTCTGTGTTCAAAGTGCTCTCCGTCATCTACAATACGGATTTAAGCCATTGCTTGAATCGCACTTTTCACACGTTGTAGCAAGTAGTCGGTGCCCTAGCACAAACAACAGTAATACGTCATCGAAAGTCCTGCAATGTTAGCGGAAAGGTCCATACACCTGCTGATTTAGTTATTTCTACAGGAAAAAGTATAAATGGGGCCATTTTGTGTCCGAAAAATAACATTTTCTCCTTTTGTCCATGTTTGGCGTCATCATAGTTTCGGAAAATGCGAAAAACAAATGTGCATTTTAAGCGTTTTGCTCTTCGTATTACTGTGTTCAAGGTATCTTTTCGTACTAAATCGAGAGTGCTCTACAACTTTTTAAATGACTTTTTTCTCGTATCTTTCACCGTTTACGAGATAGAGCCACTAATTCCAAAATTTGCCGATAGATGGCGTTGTAAGTTGTCTCAGCCAGGAGCGCATAGCCTTTTTACTATACCTAGACACCAACTTTATGACCTAATCTGTCACCGTTTAGAAGTTAAGGGGGGGGGGGTAACGGATATAAGTGGGAACCCTGTATATGGAAATATTTATTACATATATGTTAGTATTTATCATCTTTCTTGGATATACATTTTTTTAAATAGATCATTTTTCTTAAATATGCTTACCTATGCGACGCGCATAAATACGCATTTCTCCCTTTTTCATACGAATTATTCAAAGATAAAATGCTGCTATCTTCGAAAACGTTGGAAGAAAAGGATGTTTGAAGATTCATCAAGTTACGTACTAGGTGGATATTTTTTTAATTCGGTCTCTAATCCACAACCTTGTGCCCATTTACGTATTGTTACAAAACTCGTCCGCATGAGAAGCGTCATCTGGTAGTGAATTTGAGAAAGATTGATTAGAAAATTCCATAATAATGAATTATGACACATATTAAAGGCTTGATAGTAAAAAACAATAAAAATAAAAGTTTATAAATTTTATGAATTCAAAAATACTCTTTTCTAAGTGTATTCAAGAGTAGGAAAAAATTTGAAACATTCATTAAATTTAAGAATATTGTTACAAAAATCATCCTGTGAGAGTACGGTGAAAGAAGTCCAACAAACTGGATAACGGAGGTCGACGCTTTATTCCACGAATATTCTAGAAATTTCGAAGCACAGGTAACACGAAAAAGAAATATTTGTACAAATTAGCAATGAAAAAATACAGCATATCACTAATAATAACAACAAAAACAGCAAAATTAATAGCTCTCGGTGTCTAACAGATGACTGCGAACAAGACTCCAGAGAGATCATTACTACCTCGTTTGAGCATCTCGGTATGTATAGCCTTTCCGTCACATGGAATTAAGAGAAAAATTCAGCTATCGATTTCTATGAGAGACATGCCATAATTCTTGAATTCACTAAAGCCTTCATTTCTGTCGCCAAATTTGTTACCAAGTCTCCAAATGGTTACCAAGGTTGGGGGGTTATCGGCCTGGCAACCAATAAGAGTCTCTATAAAACTCTCTTTCAAAACACAAGACTAGTATTACAGGGAAAACGGTTTTACGGATTAGTAACAATATGTCAAGGTTATTTTGAACTGGGGCTAGTAGAGAAAGTATATAAATTAGTGTTGCAATTTATTTAATTTTTTTTATCCTCACATTGGCACTTTTGACGCTCTCAAATGCCTTGAGATTTGTTCTATTCTCGTCAGTTTTTTCTCTACTTTTTTCGTCTTTTCAACTTTATCATTTTGATCTCAAGCGTCACGTAATTTTCGAACTTTTTTACCTAATGGCAGCAAAAAAACTTCCAATTCACATCAATATATTTAAAAAAGAATTTCTTGAATTTTGAAATTTTGCAAAAATGTTTCTAAAATTTTTTCGTTCCGAATGCTGTTAAATGCTTGTGAAAAGAACTTTCAGAATTTCTCTTAAAATTATGGCAATTAGGAAACCACATTAAAATTTGTAAAACTTATCAGATTTGCATTTTTTTTTACTATTCAGTTATTATAAGCGATAAATTTCGACGACTCCATGCTCAGAGGCTTCTTCTTCAGATCGTCAATAACAAAGAAAGTTAATAACAATCAAAGCCATTTATAATATCCTTAACAAAGAAAACTTTAAACTAGCAAAACTGCTAATTTATATATGCATACATTTTGTTTTCATTTTTCTCATTCTTCAGCAAGAAGAAAAATAAGTTATTCTGTGTTTATATTTCATAGAAATTATAAAACATTATAAAATTATGCAAAGTTGGTACTCATAACATGCAAGATGAAATAAAACAAACCATAAGGTATATCTACTTGCCAATATACGCTTTTCTCACACTAAATTAACTAAAAACGAGTCGAAAAAATATATCTTAGGAGCTGAATTTCAAATTTTATGTTGTGTGAAATAGTCATATGGTTCTCCATTTTATTTTGTAAAGGGGTTGCAATTTAAAAAAAGTCTGCCAACTTTGGCGCTTGCTTATTATGGCTACGGATTATGAAGAAGCCAACCGATGACAGCGAATAGTGTTGTACCAAGCTGAATGCCAAAAGTGGGTGGCAAAAGAGGAAGGCTGGGTGTTGGCGATTTTTTTCAGGAGGAAGAAAAAGTGAATGACAAAAAAAAAGACAGAAGGGAAGTTAGTATCCGGCGAAGAAGGATAAATGTTGCTTGTGGATGAGATAAAAAGTGAAATCAAAACGACGTAACTCGGCCGGATGATATTGACATGCCATCGTGATAAAACGTCCATGTCCCAGATAAGTCACACCTCTTATTAATTTTTGGCAATCAATAACATTAAAATATAGCAGCAGACCCGGATAGATATTTAAGTTAATTACATAAAAGCTCACCAGGCAGGCCAATCTAACCTTATATTGTCAAATCAGTATTGTGAATATGTTTAAATTAATAAATTTTTGTATTATTCGGAACTTGCTTACTATTTATCAACTATACGATCTAAGCTAATGATTTTAGGAAAGTCACGAATTTGGAGGATAAACGTAACATTTATTGATTCAGAAATATTGTCATCGAAAATTTGCAATGCCTAGGAAGTTTCAAACATCGAAATAAAAAATTCGCTTCATATTAAAGCAGCATAAGTTTCCTTTGTAATTTACCAAATTATGAAAACAAGTCGTGTAAGGCTCTGATCAAAATTCTTTCAAGAAATATTAATTTAAATTTTAGCCGTATGAATAATTTTAATATTGATATTTACCAGAAAGTATTTATCACTCAAAAAAGTCTTTTTCACGCGAGTGTTTTTCCAAATGCCTTTTCAAATGCAGAGGTATGCGATTTCTTTCAAAATAGAATATGTGGATACAATGCAAATCTTTTCTCCGCTTAGCTTGCAATGCTGTATTACAACAGCCATCTGGCGTGTACACGTTGAGGAACTACGGACAAAGGGTCAACTGTACCATGTCCATCATCTTCCCAGAGACCTTCCAGATATTGGCCAGCAGTGTTGGCACCCAGTCCATGCCTATTACTGGTCGAACCATGGACGTGGAGACTGGAATAGTTAAAAAGGTAATATAACCATACATTATAAATTACGTTATAATGAATTACGCGCATTAAACCCTTCTAAGATGGAAAGAAAGTCTGAGCTGTTTCGGACGTTTTTACTTAATGAATGAAATAGACCATAACAGGCGTTTTGTGGTTTAGAGGGAGGTTAGGAAATGAAACATAATGCTATGATAAGTGCATAGGTCAAGCATCACTTGTCCTATTGTGTGTGGCTTCTGTTCCATTGTCCAGTGTTGAAATGGGAAGGGTTGAGCGAGATTCTCAAAAGGAATTTACAGGCTGAAAAACAACAGGTTAGTTATTCAAATTACCAATCTGATAGATTCTTCGTTTCGAATTACAGGGAGTAATCGACCTATCGAAGTGGGTGAGCCCAATACATACGAGGTTGTATAAAAAAGTTTCGAGATTAATTCTGTAACACAAACAACAGGCAGCAGCACAAAGTCGCACGCACAGTCTCAGAACATTTATAATGACAAGAAACATCATACTGTGTACATTATAAGCTGTGCATCTCGTGCTTTTGTGACTACGTGCGTTACCACTTTTGGGATCGTAACCTGAACAAAGAGCGAAAGTGGAATTTTGTTTGAAATACGACAAATCTGTCCCAGAGACATTGCACATGATGCAGCAAGTTTACTGTGATGCTGTAAAGCCGGCCATTCACTTCACAGACAAATTTATATTTTGGAACGCGAGAAGGAAAAACCGATAAAAATCTATGGAAATGAGCCTAACGGCTTGCCATGTTTGGAATTCCGTCTGGACTGAAATCGGAACGAAAAACCAGAGGCACCCTGAAAGTACAATGTCCTGCGTAGATTGAAGCCTCGCTTCGAGGGTAGCATAAATTAAAATCTGCTGACTGGGTAAAATCGAAGAGCGATTGATTGATCGTAGAAAGGGAAAGAAGATAGCTCCCCACACCTTCTTTCAGAGTTAGCGTCCTTGTGAATGGCGTGCCTGTATTTTTCGATTAAAATGGGTGGGGGAAAAACTGGCTAAGAACAAATGGCATGGCTATTCTTCTCGTGAATGGCCGGCTTTAGGCGTCATGTAAGGTGTTTCGAGTGGTACGCGTACTTCAAGAGAGGAAGAACATAACTGGAGAACGACAAGAGATCCATTTCGGAGATCCAACGCGAATCGCAGAAGTTCTTCAGTGGACTTCCAGGAAACATTTCAGAAGTGTTAAGAAACGTTTGTAACTTTGTCTTGAGCTGCAAGGAGACTACTTTGAAGGCGACCGTGTGTCAAGTAGATAAATAAAGTAGGTTAGTAGTAGAAAAGCTAATTTGATACTTTTAGATACCAGCTGGAATCTCTAACTTCCCAAAACTATAGGTTAAAATTTATAATTGGAAATGCCATTTATTCTTTTGCAAAAATTCATGCCATATAAATTAACGACTCTCTACATCAATTGTGATCTACTTATAATGATCTGAGATCGAATTAGATCACATTTATCATAGGTTGAGAGCAGTAAATAATTTAAAACCCCAAATAAATTGCTTCAGAAAGCAATACGTCATTTTAACTCATGCGAAATATGACACAGTGTTTACTGCTGTTCCCAATTTTATTTCCAATCAAGAAAAATATTTGAAATGACGATTTAGTGACAAATTTTTTGCAGTGCAAGAAACTTGGTTCCGAAGATTACGTAGAAGTGAGAGGAGGGGATGGATTGGATCCAAGTATGATGACCGTCGCTGAAGACTTCTGTGGGATGGATTCAGTACCAGGTAACTTGCGAAATTTTTTATTTGATTCATGTGGAAATTGGTAAATAGTGCATTTAAAGATAGTATGACATAATTAATGATGTAATATATTTTACTATTAGTAATCATTTTTCATAAATGACAATAAAAGTAAATCAACTAATTCCTAAAAATTATAGATGGTCAGAAGACTTCTCCATATAAAAAATGGATTTATTTTCCTTTTGATACTACAGAAATAAAGGAAGGGTTGTGATACTATAGAAATAAAGGAAGCGTTGTGATACTACAGAAATAAAGGAAGAGTTGTGATACTACAGAAATAAAGGAAGAGTTGTGATACTACAGAAGTAAAGGAAGAGTTGTGATACTACAGAAGTAAAGGAAGGGTTGTCATACTACAGAAATAAAGGAAGGGCTGTCATACTACAGAAATAAAGGAAGGGTAATCGATATAAGAGGTAAACAAACTGCTGACATCAGAATTTAAAATAAAATTATTTTTAGTTCGGCATACTATCTGCAAATTGCATGATAGTTGATGCGAAAATCGTTACGTGAAAAAAACCTTTGCTATAAGACAAAGAAAAAGAAAAGAATTGCTATAAGACATATGGATAGGCAGACATTCTTTCTACAATCACTTGATATAATAATCATTGCGCAAAGAATGCAACAGTTGATGCAATCAAGAGAGAAGAAGACAAGACAAACGGATCACGGCTAAAACGTTATCATGCTGCGATGTTTCGGACTACAGATACGAATTTTTTTCTTTCGAAGCAGCTCAGAAGTTTGGTTATAGAGTGATTGATCCGAAAGTAGCTCAATAAACAGGCAAATTGCAACGAAAAAATGAGAAGTATTATTTAAAGAACAGTATGAATAATCCTGTTTCATAGAAAATTTTATCTGTACTTGAAAGGAACACTGAATCCTATAAACATGCGCTTAAGATATGGAAAGTTAATAAAGAAAATACGTTAGATTAGACGGTTTTCATATTACAAAAATTTAAAATATCTTCTAAAACAGATAATCTAAACCTTGCAGGCCCTTATTGAGAAATAATTTACTGAACTGTTATTTGAGCTAGATTTGTTGAATCAATTTAATTTTCTTTTAGATCAATTTCTAAATTCATGCAAATATCTTTTTCTTCGGTTTTCTTTTGTTTTGTGTGACAATAGTTACATATTTTTATATTAAAAGATAACTTATCGTATGATTCTGCCTGACTGCTTTTAGAAACATGGCGCTTCATTTCTCTGACAATTATACTTTGGCTCACTTTCTCTAAATAACATTGTTTCTTTGAAGCCTTCAGAGTAGAAACAAAATTTGAAGTATAGAAATAGAAGCGTAACGAGAAAAATTTCCCGTTTTTTATTTTTGATATGTGACTTTTCACTTATAAACTTTTCAGCATCTGCGTCACAGATGTCAGCAGGAGTTCATAGCTTTTGACAGCCCTTTTATCGACACTATTTATTAGTTTCACTTCTAAACTCTTCTTTCTTTCAATAGTAGAGAAAAGAAATGTTACTTCTGCAGAAATGCTCCAAATAACCTGATTAGAAATGTTTGCTAAAAGCTTTCAGAATAACATTCTATTCCATTTTAATTCGTATATTATAACGTTTTCAAAGACCAATATGGTTCATTTTTCAACACGAAATGATATTTGCGTTCCGCTAGCTAATTTTTCCCTAATCTTTATACGATAAAGGAAATTTTCATCATAATTTTGAAATAATTTTTTTGACATTTGTTATTTTTCTTGCATAGAATCTAGGTAGTTTCTGTATTGAATCAAGTCTGAAAACTATAACGTGATTCAAAAGTAAAGAAAAATTCAATTTTATCTATATATATGTAGAAGATAAAATCACTCACTGATTCATTACGAAATTTCTTAAACCACTAGAACTAGAAACTTGAAATTTGGTAGGCTTCCTGGTTGTAGGTGCTCACTAACAAAGGATTTTTCAACATTTTATTTGGAATTTTAATTAATTAAAAATTACACTAAATTTTAACGTTTTCCACATTAACTTCGAAGCATATTATCGTATAAAAACCATTTTAACATCATCTTCAAATTGAAAAAAAAATTAACTTTGCAATGTCATCTATTTCATTTCAATGCGGTATTCTGTTTAATTTTAATTATTTTTCAAAATGTTTTAAAACATGATTTTTAACAATGTTTTTATTTTTTTCACATGCATGGATTTCTTCTTTCTTTTCAATTCTTCTTTTACGATTACTTTCTGTACGAATTCTTTTGTGTTTAATTTATAGTCTTTCTTTTTGTAAATTCTGGTTTTCAAAATTCTTTTTACCCCGACGAATTCTAACTTAATGTACTAATTAAGTTAACTAAACCTACAATTATGGATGTAGAAATTGTTGTGATTAACGGATTACAGATCTCTTGCAGTATATTAAAAATACCTGGTGACGGCGCGTGTCTCTTCTCCTTCTAGTCTGATGTAGGTGAGGTTTCAATGATGAAATTCGGGCTCACATTTCGAGTCATGTGTCCATTAACTGTTAAGGGATCAAACACTTTACTTAGCGGGACTCCTTATGGTACTAATCGACAGTACCTTACCGAAAATCAAGGCCTGAAACCCATAATACTACTTGCAAATTCATGGCTGCTGGTGAGATATTCCTCTAATCCCTTCCGAGTACCACTTTAAATTCAAGCATCTGCAATTTCCTGTGATGGTTTGTTGCGCTATGGCCATAAATAAAGTACAGGGACCGAATATGATAGTTTCTGTGTGAATCTAAGAAGGGACTGTTTCTCCCATGGATGGCTATATGCGGCATTCTCCAGAATCCTGACAGCCTGTCCATTCTCGAGCCAGAGAAGAAAAAAACGAGGAATGCAATGTACAGGATGGTCCAGAAACATTAATATCTTGAAAACCAGGGAATGAAACGAACGAAGACTCCGTCATCAACTAGTTAGAAATAATTCAAAAACTCTTTTAGAGCCTCTGATGAATTTTTGCTTTTCTGACCTCTCTGAGTTAGATAAAAAGCAGTTTTCGATCTATGTTTCTGTGTTGGTCTTCCCTTTTATCAGTGTATGCTAATAAGCTTCTGACTGGAGTTATTTACAAGATTTAAGTAATTAGTTAAACATTGTTATGAAAAATAAACAAATAACTCCATAGAAACTCATTAATCTTCGAAATTCGTTTGAATTTCGGGAACGAGTCTATGTATGTTCATCAAAAATAAATAAATTTGTTTTTTATCAAAAAAATAAAATTAAGTATCTTTACGATTGTTCGATTCCATTTTCATTCAAAATAATAAAACATAACGACTAGATATATATTTCCCAGCTAAAAAAATCTTCAAAAAATCTGCAGAAAATCTGAAGGTATTTGGAACATGTTTTCTTTAGATTTTCTGCAGAAAAAGAAATGTAGAATATCTGAAGAAAACTATGTTCCAAATACCTTCAGATTTTCGGTAGATTTTTCTACAGTCAAGGTTTAATTATTAATTTAATTGTTATTTTCATTAATCTAATTTATGATTCAACTTACTTGTACGATGTCGATTCAGACTGTGGCAAAACTTCAAATTCATCCTGTCCGGGATTCTCACCCGCGTTCCTATAGATGGCAAGTAGGAACGCTAACCACAAGACCACGCCGGAATACACGAGATGGGGGTAAAATAATCTATTTGAGTTCTAGCATCACCATAGCTCTCGTGGCGCCATTTAGAGGTGTAAAAATCAACCAAGGTCAGAATACGTGTTTCAAAGTCGTAGAGAGGGGTAATAGATGAGATTAGTAATATTTTTGTTCAATAATTTAGATTCTCTGTTTCAATAAATTCGTTTTCACCTTTTATCTTTCTGGTAAAAATTCTCTCCATCCAAAGGGTGCAAGCTCCACTTTTCCCTTATTTTTGGAGGAAAATAGCTTGTCAGAAAGACAGTTGGAAAACTAATTGGAAATTAATTAAATTATGGGGGAAAAGTTTAAAATGGTAAAACCTCAAATATTTATTTTAAAGATTAATTTATTTTTTCAGCGGCATATTTAAAAAACTTAGTGCCTAAGTCAATTTTTGATTGAGAAATTTTTTGAAACTCCTGTCTGCTGTAGAATTAAACAATAATGATAATTACATTCTAATTTTGTTTTATATCCTTTGGAAAACAAAGCTGCAATATTTGAGAATATGGTGTAAAATATATATTTAGAGAAATGCAGATATTATGAAGTTGCAGTTAAATTTTCAAAAAAATCAACAGATATTGGTCAAGTTTAATGATTTTGTGAAAATCTGCTAAATAACTGCAGATTGAATTGAAGACAAAATGCAGAGTTTTAGAAGTCTTAAAAAATCTACAAAAATCTATTTTTTCTTTAAATTGATATTTAAAGGAAAAATAAAAAGAATTTTTTTGCAGATTTTATGCAGATTAAATTGAAGAAAAAATGCAGATTTTTTCTGTATTCAAAAAATCTGCAGAATATTTAGGGAAAAATATAATAAGAAATTTTTTTGCAGATTAAATTGAAGAAAAAAAATGCAGATTTTTTCTGTCTTCAAAAAATCTTCAGAATATTTAGAGAAAAATATAAAAAGAATTTTTTTGCAGATTTTCTGCAGATTAATTTGAAGAAAAAAATGCAGATTTTTTCTGTCTTCAAAAAATTTGCAGAAATCTTTAAAAAAACTTCAAAATTTTTTTCTGCAGATTTTTTTTTAGCTGGGTTAGTTTATATTTATTCCTTCATTCGATGTCATAACATCAACGAAAAACGAAGAATAGATCTCTACGTAGGAAGAATTCGATTTAATTTTTAAATAGTTCTGAGAACAAAGACATAAAATAGAGGCTTGCAAAATTTCTAGATATAAATATAATTTCATTTTTATGATTAATTTAGTGGCAAATATAATCAGAAAAGTAGAATTTAATAATTCCTTTTCGTTGAAAAAATAAAGCTAGTTGAAATCACAAATTATTTTTAAGAATATTTCAGATCACTGCATATTCATTATAAATATATCAAATAACATTAGTTCAAAAATAACGCGTTCAAAACCTTTACAAAATTTTCATTATATAATGAAGCATAATTTTTTTCATAATTTGTTTCTCGAAACTAGCGATTCAAATTAAAATACACAGAGTGTCTGGAAAAGTACTCTTGGTTTTTAAATGTCACAATGAGCAAACTATGAAAGTTATTTAAATTCTTTTGAGATGAGTGAGTAAGGTCAAGGATTTTTGTTAATGTGGTTCTTCTGGAGTGCCATTAGTGCCTCACCAGCTTCAGAGGCAATCGGTCATTGGAAAACTGTTGGAAATCGCAGGACAGTGTCCTCGAAATGCTTTAACCTCCATCAATAGTCCAGAACAACTGAAGTAAGTCCTGGAATTTTGTCGATAATCCGCATACTTCAAGTGGTACCACAGGAAGAAATCGCACAAATTAAGATCCGAGGCTGCAGTGACCATTTCACACAGTTGCCATTTGCGCGTTCCTTGCAATGGCACAGTAATCAAAGTATTCCTCCAGGAAAGTGAAAATCTGTCCATAAACCAGACTGTTCCGGATAAATCTTCCAAAGCACTAAGGGAGATTTCAGTAGGACCTTTAGTCTTAGTGGAAACGTCAATAACCACAGCATGAAAGCATGCCATTTTTGTGAATTGTTTGAAATAACATGTAGCCGATGAATGTTATGTACTTTATACGTGATGAATGTTTTTGCAAACTGCTTTTTCAGGGCGAAGTTCTGTGGATGTAGCGTGCGGCAATTCAGCAGTTCGTCTCGTGTCCAGCGGGAAGTTCGAGAACTCCGTGACTGTAAGCTTCGATCTCTTAATGGATTGGGGATCTCCAAGTCTCGTCTGTCCGACTCTTCTGGAGACCCCGTGATTTTTTCAAGTAGGCTGAGAATTTATCTCTATTACATTTCGTTGTTGGCTGCAGTTAGGTGGTATTCTAACTTAGTAATTGTAACATTCTCTAATATATTTAAATATAGATTCATTTTAATTCATTAGCGTATCAATTGTCTTTTCTAAAGCCAAAAATCCTAACTCTTAATGACATTATAACGAAGAAGTTCTAATAATCAATCCCCAGATGAGGTTGAAAGCAATTTGTAATTTATAATAATCAAATTCATTTAATACAGTTAACATCCAATTCTATGTTTTTCGGCCACTTCTCAAATCGTCAACATCATTCTCAATCTTGTCAACATCATTTACTCCATACTATCTCATTCATTACATTCTTATTAAATCTAAGCTAGTTTTCTGCAGCCAAAATGAACCAAGTTATGAATGAAAAATGGCTTCTGCTTTAATTCTAATAATTGTTTGCAAATATTCAATTTTTGTATATTTAAATTAAACATGGTCCAATAATGGCCTGTTAAAATTTTGCCAGACCTCTTTTTTACCACTAAAGGTAAATCCTTTGCAATATTGGAAATCAAAATCCTATAAATCCTAATTTTTCGAGGATCTGTCTTGTAATATTTATACTCAGCACAGAAACTTGAAGTCATTTTAGTCGTTATAATCAATTTGTTTGTTTATTTTATTATGTTGTCTTTATGTATTACCATGTGTCTACTCCATGTATGTATTTTCTTTCCTTTTTTTGTGTGTAATCAATCAAGATTTTCTACGCACACCCATCCAAACTACAAACCGGAGATCTTTGTCTCTGGGGGCAGGGGTGTGTCGTAGTGTAAAGTAAAGTAAAGTTAGGTGGTATTTTGGGTGAAGCAAAAAATGTTGCGCCTGTAGAAAAGAAGGCAATAATATAAAGATAATTTAATAACTATTCATTTATATTATTAATTTAAATATACATCTATGTGAAGCCTCTAATAAATATTCAATAGGGATAATTTGAAATGATGCGTATGTGTGACTTCGATGATTCTCAAAAATCTAGCTGAAACACAACTATGAGGAAGTTTGGTACGGCAGACAATAACTTATTGAAAAGTAACGAGATTTTCAACAGTTCTTAGACTTTTTAAATTATTTTTTCAATATTCAACAGTAATGAAACGAATCAGCGAATGAAGTGACAACAGCAAATGAAAGACACTAGTGTTTATTCTGACGAAGGATAGTTTCTAAACATCCACAGTTAGACCGGGAATGCTAACTTGAATATAATACAAATAAGCATAAAAAATCTAACTTTATTAAATTAACAGCAGTAGTTTGAGATTCAGAACGCAGTCGAACCAGGAAGGGAAAATTGGCCCTAATACTTAAATCAGAGTCCTAGAATAATAAGTGACATCACCACATTCTGACGGCGTCTACTTTTCTTCTATCTGCTTTGAATGAATGCCTATGTTACAGCTAAAGTGCGGACATCAGGTAAAGCGCAGAATATCAAATGTAATATGGTTTAACTTTGTCCATAGATTAAAGTGTGAAAAAGTTTTTTCATTTTTCATATTGCCTAGTTTATGTGCAGATTGACTATACAAACTGCACATTATCTCTTAAGCCTTCATTAAAGTAAAGGTTAGATCGGTTAGAGCGTACAAAATTGTTACAACAGTACAACATCAGTTTATAAGCTTAAATTAATAGACACATAACTCAGTAATGATAGGCATTGGAAGCTGAAAAAATACGTTACCCCTTTATTCCATAAATTTATAACCGTAAACCGTGTTACCCCTGTCCTGCCAAGGCATCCAGGAACCTGCAAATGACAGTCGCTGCAATAGGTCGAGTTCCGAGGCCGGAGTCCTAGTACCCATCACCGGCCACGACCCAACCCCAACTAACCCTACCATTATTGTACCCCCAGGAGAAGAGAGAACCCTCTTACTTATCCGACGGCTTCTCATCCGCTTACTCTTGGTGCCCCCGGCGGAGTTCATAAATTTATAAGTAATTTCATAAAATAATCAACTATATTTTGCTGGGAGAACTTTAGATAGAATCTGATTTTATTTTACTCAGCAATTGGGTGTTCATTCTTAGAGAGACATTTGCCTGATTTAACTAAATCACCACACAAATTCATGTAGTAACAGGCAGAAATTATTTTCCGCATTAATGCAACAATTGCCGTGATAGGATTTCTAAGTTTCGCATTTTGTCGCCAGGGGCGCTGCAACGATCTCATTGTATAGCGCATACTTTCTTTCCTATGTGTGGGCATCGCTTTAATAGATATAGCTACATCCATTCACAAATTTAATGACTGCATGACTTATACGCTGTCCACTCTGCATAAGGGTAAGTTCAGTTTGCTGTGACCTATAAAAAGGCATTTCTGCCTTTTTTCAATCCTTCTATAAGTAACTCGGGTGAATATATTGAAATGTAAAAGAAACATTACATTTTTTAAAAATGACATTGTTGTCTTGATTGTGAAAAATCCGTCTGAAACCAGATGACTATAAAATAAAAAAATAATTTTATTTTTTAATAATATATTTTTTTAAAAATATATTTGTTTTATTATTTAATTACAATTTAAATTAATCTCTCGTATTAAAAATTCCACTGTTTTGAAATAAGGATTTCTGTTATCTGCATAGAATAATTTTTAATTTGTCTTTTTGTTGTGTATTATTAAAACGACATATAAATTCATATTTGCTTAGAATATATTCATTGTCATTCGTTTGATAGTGTAAAGTATTATCAGCTGTGTGATATGTGATGCTATTTGTATTGTATGTAATTATTTAATGGGATAAGATTTAGCATGATAATCATACTACTCAAGCTAAAATGAATACTTTTCAATTTTTAAAAAAATATTTTTAGTGGTAGTATTCATTTTCGCCAAAGATTTGAAAAATGTCAAGTGTTATTTTTGTTCTTTCTTGTGACTTTTACCATTCGAATTTCTAAAATGAAAAATATTTAACTATTGAATATTAAATGTACATGGGGTTTGTATTTATCAAAAGAATTTCTATAATAATGGTATAATAATTATTCTTCATAATTTTCTTCTATTTTTGATAAACAAAATATACTTAAAACTGCAGCTATATGGTATTAAGAGTTAATTAGTAATAATTCCGCGAAGCCTTCAAAATTTAAAAAAATATTGTACTGCTGAAATTTCTCCATTTATATATGCATAACGTTATCATTTTAATTCCATTGCATCTAATTTAATGCACTAGTTTAGCAAATGCAAACTTGTCGAAATAAAAGTTATTCATTTTTTTTCAGTAGAAGGTCAGATTTAGAAATGTGAAAACTTTCACTGTTATTGAGTTTACATGGAATGTACAAAACAAAGAAGATATTTTCCTAAATGTTGTTTTCTATCATTGTTGTGAAATTTTAAATGAATTAAGCAATCTTTATGTAGTTGAAATCGAATTTCTCATAATAACCTCAAATAAAAAACTTCCACTCAAACTTTTAGCCATAAATTTATTTTTTCATTTGTTGAATCTTCTTTAATGATATCAATTCCCCTAATTATTAAATTCAATTTCGATTTATTATTATGTTTTCCTTATTGCTTTATAAACTGAATAAAATTTTATATACTCATAATAAAAAATTTTAATAATAGTTTAATTAATAAATTTTAACTCAATAAGTCAACCCCTGTTTCGTAATCAGGTTACCAGACTATAGAAAGGATCATTACATTTTTATTCAAACAGCTTCAAAAAGTCCTTTCATAAGCAAAGTAATTTGCTTCGAAACTAAAACTGATGAACAAAGAGTATAAAAGAAAGCCTTATAATTACATCCACCGCTGGAGTAATTTTCATGTCTTCAGAAAATTTAAATCACAGATGACAAGATAAAAAAAATTAACTACTGAAATATTAGAGTAACGATCTGTTAAGTTTTCAGTTAATATTTGATTTAAAAGCAGTTAGTTAAGCATTAAAATAATTATCTCTTCTAATTACAACTTGTTCTTTTTCAGGTTCTTGATCAAAAATTGGATCCGTCGAATTAGAATTAATTGCTTCCATAGTTGAAAATAAAGATGAAAATGAAATATATGTGTATATTGAAAACATTCATAGCAATCCTTTGTTCGCTGGAAAGAACAGTTTCAGGATTTGTAAATGGTCTCTTCATATCTGTATTAAAATAGCCTAGTGAAATTGTATTGCGTAAGGTTCTTCAATTCTTTTCTTTCAACAAGTAAAACATGAAGGAATTGAGATTCTTTTTTTATTTTATTCGCTTTAATTTAAATTGACTTCTTTCAAAGATGGAATTTTGTAATCTGTTAATCATTCACTTCCTCATGAACTGCAATTCTGAAATTTTATACAGTTCTTTGCTCCCGATAATAAAATAGTTCTTTATTATTTTCAGAACTTAATTATCAGTTAATCGATTATTTTTAATTAAATTTTGATTCCATACGAGAAACGCCCACTGGTAGCGAATTTCGGAAGAAATTGAGTACAAGATTCCATAATATTTGAAAATAATAAATTATGAAATATATTAAAGACTAAAAAGTAGAAAATGATAAAAATAAGTATAAAAATGTTTCTACCAAATATATGGTTGTCGGAACAACATTGTAAAAACGCGATTTGGTGTAAACAGTCATATAAAGAAATTAAAACACACTTGAATATTACAAGAAAAAAATTCCTGAGCGTTCCTTAAAAACAAAAATATTGTATAAAAATTCCAATTTATTTAGATAATTTCTTCCAACGCCTAACGGTTTTGCGATTTTGTTTTGATTTAAAATTTATTTTCTTTTTTTTCAGTACGCTACCAAAAACATGATTTAATATCTTTTTTATTTTTATTTCCATTGGCCAAGTCGGGTGCTTTTTTTGATAATGTGTTTAAAGTTAGATATTGTCTATGGTAAGTTTCTCTTGTTACCTATATGTTGAATTAATTCCAGTTTTCTCTTCAGAGAATTCAATGCTTATCTCTAAAACAACTTCATATTTGAAGTCATACAGGATGTATAGGGCTGTTATAGCTAAAGTTTGCCTATTTAGAAGGTTCTAGAACCAGTTTTATGGCTCCAAACGAAACGAAATTTCGGTAGAATTTCGCACAAGCAATGCGCTCAATAAAAACAAGAAAAAGTGGTGTGCGGTGGTGCAATGTCTTGCACATAGTGGCGAATCCAGGGTTTGGGTCGGGGGGGGGGGGGGCGGAGGTAAAAAAGTTTGTATAGTTGTGACGAATGTCAAGCCTCATGGCTTATGTAAACCAAAACACTTTAACTTTATAGACTTTACTCACATGATAATAAGATTCATAAAGAATGCTAGAATACTTTCGATAATTTCATAAAATGCATAATGAAACAACTAGCCAAAAAATGTTTTCGACCGCGTCAACGTACAAGTACCAGTGGAATGACTACAAACGGGAAAAAAGTTTCGAGCCTGTCAATAATTCAAAAAGTATTATTGTAACGATTTTTTTAAGAGAGATTAAGAATAAGCAGTTGTAGAATTGCAAACATTAAACAATTCGGGGGGCTGCAGTCCCATAGCCCCCCTGGATTCGCCACTGCTTGCACAAAAACAGTATTTTGAACTGAATTTCTGTAGCGTTTTCAGTTAAACTAAAAATAAATCTGAAATGAATTCTTCAAATTTGCTTCAGTAATATTAATAAAACCCTGCAAAGATCCGCTTAGATATTTGCGCAGCGCCACCTATTGACGAAAATGTTAACTTTTTCGGTTTTATCACTTGTAATAACATATAGTTTCGTTTGGTACCTTAGAACCGGCTCTAGGGACTTCTAAATAGTCGCACTATAATTATAACAACCCTGTTTATCGATGTGTTTGCGCAGTTAAATTACGCTGAAACGAAGACAACGAGAGTTGTAGAGGTGATCTCTACCTGTAATAAATTCTCATGCACCATCTGAGACTTATTGCAGTATCCAACGGGACGAATATTAGAAGTTATAAATTATATTTCGAAACCTGTAGCAAATAGAGAAAAAAAGTTTGAGCATCACGGTTCTAATATAAAATGAACCTCTACATGTACCGATAACTTAATTAGATGCCCAAGGTCTGGAAGCCAGAAAGATGTACTAATTCGGTTCATCATTTGACCCGGAAAGAAAAACAGACTTCTCCTGTTACTAATGGTGTTCCTGTCTAGGTTATTATTTTAAGAAGGGTATGAAAATAGAAGCCTTCAAGAACTCAGGTTTGGCTTCAGAGAAATTTTAGGTAGGTTTCCTTTCATTTAAGTGAAGTGTTATGATGTCATCCATTTTTAGATGTCAAATTGATAGCCAAAGTAGGATATTAAACCGCCTGTTAATTTATATTCTTTTTAAAGTAACAGTAATTTCATTTGAAAGGTTATCACTGGATGATTAAGATCATCTTTGGATTTCTTTTCAGTATCAGTCCTAGATATAATTTAATACTATAAGTAAGTTTTTTTCATGTAGAAAATCTTTCCTTCATATAGTTACACTATACGTAAAGTTCTGTAAATAATTGTTAATGTCTAATTTTATTCGTTCTGTAAAAAATACATTGGTGCCTAAAATAAGGGAATTTACAAATTTTGACTATTTTCTGAAAAACTATAGATATACTTTAATGAAATGTTATATAGATACACAATTAAATAGGTTATATAGATACAGAAAAGAAAGCTGGAATGGAAATAATGTCTAACTGCAGTGTTCCCCATGCTGTATTATCTGATACTGATCGTAACGCGCCTAATGTTAAATCATGGGATAGCGATTTTATCTCAAAAATTTTATACTTTAATGAAATGTCATATAGATACACAATTAAATAGGTTATATAACTACAGAAAAGAAAGCTGGTATGGAAATAATGTCGAACGAGTGTTCCCCATGCTGTATTATCTGATACTGATCGTAACGCGCCTAGTGTTAAATCATGGGTTAGCGATTTTATCTCAAAAATTTTCACATACAACAAAAAAGTTAATGACAAAATTGTATCGATTAAACATAATTGATCGACAAAAGCAAATCGATGAAGTAGAAAATGACCCTTTACAGATACTTAAAACTTAATAATTAAACCTAAAAAGTAAATCTCACAATATTTATCTTTATGAATACCTCACAAAACAAGTGAAGGTGGGATTTTTAAAAGATGGATGCAAATTAATATTAAAAACTAGCATTTTGTTAAGTTGTTTATTTAAAAGCATTTATTGCAAAAAATGCTTAATTAACTAATTTTAAAAAATACCTTAAAAAATTATTATTGATACTTGATTTATTTCATGAAAGTATCAATAATATTTGAGTTCGAAGTGCCCTCTGTTCTCAACAGTTTCAAGGGTTCTGATTAAGTTAGTAATCAGTTCATGTAGGGAGTCAGTTTATACTAAATCAGTGATGTTCTACACTTTTTCAATCAACGTTTTGTGTCATGGTTTTGCTATAATGTTTTGTGTCATAATTTTTGAGAAAATGTGCCGAGCTTTCAAGATTCGTTACTAGTAGCGCTACGATTAGCGTCAGATGTTAGCGCTTGGCTACTTTAGAATGGCAGATAAGAACATCCACAACTCTGTCTTTTCTCATTCCAGCGTAATTTAGCAGCATATATGTATAGATATGCTTCCTGTAAGCGCTAGTTAGATAAAAGAAATTTACTTAACTTCACCTAAAGATCGAAACTTTACTTCAGATGTCAAATTTTACTCAGACGTCTCTCGAGCTGATAGCAAAAATCTATGAAGAAAAAAATCTACTATAAGGTACTATATTTGGATTTCATTCATTTTTATAGCATGGTCTTCTAATAATGTCATAACGGAGTGCCATTATATGTACAGAACAGAACGCCGTCTCTTACCACAGTACCCGTGACCAGTCCGGTCACTGAAAGGTTTGATGGGCAAGACACGGGAATTTTATTTAAGACAACAAACAATATAAAAAAACAAACAAAAAAAACAGATATTTACACAATTATACAGAACAAAAATTTACTCTATTACTTCGTATTATTTTTTTTCGACGTTGTTTTTCCTTTTTTTTTTGATGGGGTGGGAGGAATGTCTGGTCGTTTGGAGCTTGTTGGATGAGCTCGCTGGAAAGTTGAAGGCTAAGGCGGTCGGAAGAGATATCTGTTTTCACTGATGAATTAAACTATCTTACGGATTGTTTGTCGATTTTTTTCAGCCATTCTAGTTCGAAGTTTGGCGCTAACCTCTTCATATGCCAAGTCACTGTGAGGGCACAATCTGTGGCATAGTGAAGTGCCGTGCCTGTTCCACCACAGTTGCAGAGAGGTTTTAAACCTTTTGAGGTAGGCAGGGAAAGGGCCATGTTCAGAGAAGATAACGTCCTCTCTAATCCAGTTAGTGGGACGAAAACTTACTGAGGGCATGATGTTATAGATTTTCCTGCCTGTATTGCCATTGTTTCAGGAAGGTGAGTTTGTATGTACAAGCAATCAAAAGAATACTTTCACAATCACAAATGATTTATTCGCTGCAGACATTTTTAACTCTTAGAACCACATAAAAAAAACTAGAAGCAACGCTGCAGTTAGAACTTCTCGGTGGGAACAGGGCAGTACAAAAAATATAGTAAAATCTGAGAACGAGCCCAGAATAAAAACTTTCGATAAAGAGTTCCATGACGGCAGCATGAGAACTAGTAATATTGAAGAACTAAAATGTGTATAAACTTTCCTAACAGAAACTCAAGGTAATATCGCAGTATTTAAAAAAATGTCAAATATTCCACGCGCACGAACTCATGGTAGAACTAGGAAATAATTCAAAAAGTAAAATATACAGGATGCAACCAAACCTCAAACTAGTTGCCTCTAGAAATCCTATTAATCATGGTACTGTTCATAGCGCAATTCTCCTAATTCCTACTTTTATAGGTTTAAAATAAACATTATCATACTAACATCTGCTCAAGCTGTCATTAATGATATTTCATTTGTTATTCCGCGGTGGATACAATAAATATATTTACAAAGGAGAACTACTTTCGAAGCCGTAATGCACATGAATTGTTCCTGGACAAGCAGGGAGCATTGGATGAGGATGCAGTAAGCTTGAAACCATGAGTAAAAATGTTCCATGAGAAAACAGATACAATTTCAGTAATTTGCAAATTCAAGGCACGAGGTTTTAAGGGCTTAAAATTTCAAAGGATACGGTTTCAGTAATTTTCAAATGCATAGAATACGGCTTCAACAATATACAAATTCAAATGATGAGGTTTCAAAGATTTGAAATTTGAAGGAATATGTTTTCAATGATTTGCAAAGGATAAGATTTCTGCAATTTGCAAATTCTAGGCATACGATTTCAGCAATCTGAAAATTCAAAGGATACATTAAACAATATAAATGCGTTTATTCATGCCACAGTGGTACATGTAAGTGGACGCTCTGATGTTGTTTGGGGCTTAACAGTAAATTATTGGTATTAGTATGAGATGATTGTATAAGAGAATGGTCAGTATTTTCACCATCAGTAATGAAATCAGAATTATCGATGTATTGGCATTTCTGTTGATCTAACCATCGTTAATTACAGGTACGTATGCTAGGAAAAAGTTTAAACTTAGCTGATATATTGGCTCTGCACATGATCAACAAAAACGATTATCTATAATTTAAAAACAATGAACAAACAATGTTTTAAAAATAAATTCCAACTTTTTACTTTTAAGTTCAATAATATGTATATTGCTATTACTTTCTGACATGCTTATATTTTAGGAAAACACTTTCCTAATCTTGCCTATATCATTAAACAAAGAAATTTACTTTGTTTCATTACATAGGGGAGATTTTAACCAAGGATACAACCAGAGTTATTAAACCTTGTATGGAAAAATAACGAAAGAAGCGATTAATGATTTTTGGTATGAAAAATAAAAAGATAATCAACATTAATGTCATCTTACAAGTCATGTTTTTTTTAACAATTCACTGTTTTAAGTAAAAATATTAGGTATGTAATCATGGAGAAAAAAGATAATGTTCTTAATCAAAAAGTAGATAATTTCCAGGTTTCGTTTTAATCTGCTGTCTATAGATACGTTTCACCAACTAAAGATACGTATAATAGTCAATCCCTTTTACATCAAATATGTTGATCAAATCTGTGAATAATGTCAGTTTAAAAGAATACGACTCACACTCCATAAATTCCTTAAAAGTATTGATATTTTAGGTACTTTAAAGCTACTTAACGGTTTTTTAAACATTTATAATCAACAATGATGCAAAAAATTTATAAAACATTTAATTATTTACAGACTAATTTATCTTATGAGTAGTTTAAAGTGTTATCGTGTAACAATAGTTTTATGAAAAAACTTACACAAGTATAAAATCAAAGTATTTATTTCTATAGAATTCATAAAATTATACAATTTTTATATAATACACAAACACTTGGAAAACATGGAGTAACTAGTTTCGTAAAAAAATATTGAGTGCTAAAACATTTCACCAAACAGTATCGCAAAGTTTTTTATTTGTATGCACTGGTGATGAAAATGTGTTTTTTATTAAATAATTAATGTTAAACGAGAATAAAAAGCTATTTTAAAATTCGACATAAATGTTAGAACCTTTTTATAAATAAACGCGAACTTGATAGAAATGAAACAACAAAAAAATAAATTAAAAAATGATATCACATATTTTATTTATAAAAACAATTTCTATTTTTAATGCAGCTAGTTAAGTTATGAAAAGTTATAATTATAAAGTTATATTTTTCGATAATAAATCAAACTTTTAGTTCTGGTTCACAAAAACTCAATCTAGTTATCATTCGTTTGCATAAAACCCGCAAGTCATTTTTATAAAAAATATAATAATTAGAATTATTTATTTTATACACAGGTTGCTTAAATTTCTTTGATAACTTATGAAAATATTATAGTCTTCTACGGTTTATGCACGATAAAACCAAATCAATTCAAATATCAATAATCGACAAATCAAATATATATATATATAACTTAATATATCATTATATTGTCTAATTTGTTAAAAACGTCAACTAATTAAATATGTACGCTGAAGACACCTCAGGGACTGTAACTGTAATTTTTTCTCAGCTGCTTCAGTGACTTCTAAACACGCAACACGTTCAACACATTGCCAAAAATAGTTAACTAATTCTGTGGTTTAATGTCGACGATATATACAACACAGATTTGTAATCAAACTTTCTCTGCTTCCAAGCAAATAGTTATGCAAGCGCAACCAAAGCGTTAGTAACCACTCTGCTATAACTACATTGGCACAGTCTCTCAAATTTTGAGCTTCCCATCAGGAATACAACAGTTCAAATTCCTATTCATTCATCTTATTCATCTTTCATTGCATTCATCATCAAGACTAGATGGGTTGTCATAGCAATGGTATCCTCTCTGACCTCGACTGCTTCGACGCTTTTTTTCCTTTCGAGATGCACGTTTCTGGAAAAGAAAGGATAGAAAAAAATGAGAAATGTAGTTTATTTTTTAAGATAAATTATGATGCAAGATAAGATTATGTTGTAAGATAAGAAAGTTAGCTAATTTTGGAGCTAAATATCTTTAACACTTTAATACCACACCGCCATCTCTAGAGCGCATGTGGCTCCTATCCGGGTTGGTATAGATGTAGGTGGACTTTATTGAGTTGCAAAAAAATATTACAGCAAGAGAAGAATGACAAATGAAGAATTTACAAAGCTGGTGTTAACACATAGAATTGATGACAAAATAAAGAAATATACAAAATATCGTGATTATCACGGTGTGAATGAAAGGAATAATGATGAATAAAAATGACGACGAACAACACAAAAAAGCTTACATAAATGCACAGGATGTTGAGTAACGTAGTGAAGATGGGGAGCCATTGCGTGTTAGTTGTGGAATATAAGGAATAGGAAGATTACAATTAAAGATTTATCAGCTAAATATCTAAATCTTTTTGTCTACCCCTATATATCTAAATCTTCTTGTCTACCTCTATACTCCCGTGTATTTTTAGAAGTCGATAAATTTTTTACCCCTCTACTTTTACAACCCAATAGCTGCCACTGAAAAAGAGTGCCTTGTAACGTCTTTGACTTAATGGTAGGTGTCGTTCTAATTGCGTGATTGGTTGATGGGCAACTGAATGGATGGATGACTCTTATACATAATGAAAAAAATAAGCCTCATAGATATGAAAACTAAAAATATAGCATGTTATGCAAAAATCATTAAATAGGATTAGAGTAAGTATTTTTAGAAATCAAATTTTGCATCTGCAACAAAAGTGTCTATTTTACGGAAACATTTACAGTTTTATTAACAAGAAATCAATTTATTGTTCTGAAAAAAAGCCCTAAATTTCGGCAGAAAGAATCTAAATAGAAATCATAAAATATTATTTACAGTTATGTGTATAAAAGGTTCAACAATTTTTTTTAAGTTGAAAAATTCTTTGCGCATTTTTTAAAAATTTCGAAATGAAATATTTTTCTACATTCACATCTTTCTTTAACTTGTAATTTTAAATGCATTTGTTTCAGTTCACAATAACATTTGATTATAACTTATGCAAACTCAGATTTTCTGACTGTTATTTACAACATCATTACTTTTTTAATTTTTTTAAACAGGCTTAAAAATAAGTTGCTGTTTTTGCATTCTTTCTCAAATTCTAACTTCTTTTACGCTATATTTAACAGAAAATATATATTAACGTGAAGGAAATCAGCCGGAAAATATATTTATTTTCACATTGTAATTAGTTTAACTATAAATTTTTATTTATACATAACAGAAATTAAAAACTTTTTTGCACATCAGTGTTTTATTGCTTTTAAATACATATACAGAGTTTTTAAAATGTCTTTTTGAAAAAGATAGAATTTATTCATCTATGTCTAGTAAGAACCAATAACCTAAAACAAATAGAAATAACGAAATAAACTTTAATTAACACAAGCATAATTCAGTCAAGAGGTAATGAAATGTGTGCTAAAATACCTTTAAAAAATCAATAAAAACTGATAATTTTATTTTCCCCCCGTTTCTTTTGATTACATTTCTATAAGTCATGTAAATATGAAAAGATAAGTAAAAAATGCAAGATTATGTTATTCGTTTATGAATGAATTATCCTCGGAAAATGGTAATCAATAACAATTTATTGATCATAAGAAAAGGTAACTAATCAGGGAGCTATTTTTATATTTACATTTTGTCTAAGCTATTTCCATTATTTTAAGCACAAAATTTGTAATATTTTGTGAATCCATTCTTACGAATGCAAGAAAAAAATCACTATACATTGGTATTCAACCAGCTGTAGCGGTCTTCCCTCGACTTTCTCGTAAACTTCACCCAGCGGCGAATTCAGAGGGGTGTTATGGGGCTGAAGACTCTCCCAGAGCTAAACCTAAATTCTTGATTTTTTCAAATCATTACACCTGTTTGATCTTAATCTCTTTTTTTAAAAAAAATAAAACTTGGCAACATTGCTTTCTGGCTTGACAGGGTCGAAACTTTTCGCTCTTTTGTAGTCATTCCACTCGTATTTGTAGCGTTAACGAGGTTGGAAACATTTTCGGCTAGTTATTTCATTGTGTATTTATTCAATTATCGAAAGTATTCTAGTGTCCCTTGTGATTCTTATTGTTAGGTGAGCAAAGTTAGTGTTTTGACTACATAAACCATGAGGTCACGACGATGCAAAATTTTCATGACCTTAACACCCCCAGACCAAAATCATGGTATCGCCATTGCTTCCATCTTATGGCGTTTTTAACTATGTGGTGATGAAAATCCAGTATGTATTTCAGACTGTACTCTTCTGTCTAATTGTGTCCAAAATTTGATACAAATCTACAATTTTGGCGCCAAGCACACATGTCAAATTTGGTTCATTTTGATCGTAACGTTTTTGAGATAGCTTGCTCCTGCTCATATCTGATTACGCTATTGCTTTCAAAGATGGCGGATCATTCAAAGGAAAAAATAAAACGTGTTTTTTTCGTTCTTCCTTTTGTCCCTTTTATATTTTTAAAGATGTACTTTTTTATTGTTCTGAACTATTAAAAAATTTTATGAATATTTTTAAGGGATTTTTTTAGATTGAATGAACCCCCCCCACACACACCATCCCAAGTAAATAATTCGTGTTGTAGAGCGTTTCCAACTGAATTCAAGAAAATATGATAGCTTTAGTTAACTTTCGAATCTGCACATTCTTTATTCTGCTGCTCTTCTTTATTTAAATAAGAACAAAAAACCTTTTATGATACTTATCTAAAAGGCTATACTGCTTTAGAAAAAAAAAGCTGAGAAGTAATAAACTGCTCCACATCAACCTTCCCCATGTTTTACTATTACCGTAACTTCTTATTCAACCTTCAGCAGCTCTTAAGAAATGAAACCTTTGACCATCAGAATCGATCATATAATAAGACATAGAACCGTGGTCATCTCCAGTTCAGGGACAAGTGTAATACATCAGAAAAATATAAGTTATGTCTCAAAGAGTAATTCCGGGCACCTACAAGAGGTCAAGAAGCATCCGTACGTCTGACCACTCATCGATCAAGTAAGCATGCTGACAAAAATAATGCTGACAACACCGTAACTGTCGACATAAATCACTCTTTGGAAGGTATTGAGTTGTTTCTTGCATGGTTTCGTATGAAGAGATTTATGTCCTTCAGAACAGATTGGATGAATAAATATTCTCATATTTATTAATAATGTAGGTAATAATTTCTTGGGTGAAATACTGTTGCAAGTAACAGGATTCTGACGTCATGGTCTGTAGTAAGGGTTTTTTTCCATTCACGTCTCTATTTCTATCCAAAAAGAAAAAGAATTTGTTTTTCCAATTTTGTCGAAATTCGCTTGAAACCCCAAGTATATATTTTCATAGAAAATCACAAATGTAAAATCAATCAATAATAAATGAAAAAACATAATTTATTACAGTTTTTCGATAAATTTTAATGAAATGTCATAACATCTTTCTTTATAATTTCTTTTTCAACAAATATCGAGTTCAGATCATTCGGTTCCTTTATATTGACTTCCCGCTGAGAAGCTACTCGAGAGCTTGGAAAGAACCGTGGTCCATCCCTATTAGCGCAAGATATTTTACGATATCTCCACGATGTTTCCGCGATATTCTTAATACCGCACAATACTGTAAAGATATCGTATCAATATTGTAGGGCATCTTATGCTAATAGAGATGATGTTCAAGAAACCCGAAACAGGACATGCTGTCAAAGGTTTCACAACGCCAAAATGTTATATAAAATTCCCATTTTGGATCGATTCTTGCATTTTAAGAAGTTCTGGAATTTCTATTGTTTCAGTTCTTCAGACAACCTTCACTAAAAACATGAGATGCAGTTTTCGAGGGCATTTCACAATAATACAAGAGCCATCAAAATTGATCATCAGAGCATACTTTATGAGATTTAGTTTTAGTTTATGAGATTGTTGCAAAAGTCTTCATCCACGAAGCTTTCTATTTTTACATATCATTTGGTAAGTAGACAAAAGAGAGAATAAACTAAAATTTTCATTTGGATTTAATTGCTGCTTTCGATTTTCGGTATATAATTTATCTTCAAAAAATCAAGAATAAACTCTTATCATTCTGGAACGAATTTAATGCTTTGAATGTGTATAGTTTTAATATTCACATCATTCATTGAACTATTTTAAACTAAAAACACTCGAATTAGAAAGTGAAATTCCCTGTTAATGTAAAAGGGTAAAAAAAATTATAGGATGAGTATAGATTTAGGAAAGCGTAATATCAACTTAAAGGAAAAACAATCAAGTAGAAAAAGTAGAATAAATTTAAAATTAAATTTAACTTAAGCCTTAAACAGAAACAACAAAATTTAAACAACAAAATTTAGACAATAAAATTTATACAATGTTTAAGTAGCGTGCAATTGCAGCTGCAAACATAAAACAAGAACAATGGAAATCAAAATCACTCAAAGAAAACCAAAAAACTAAGATAAATACTCTGAGAGAATTGAATTAAGCAAACAAGGAATCCACTCTAATCCATTTTATTCTTGTACATTCTAATATCAACTTACATATTTTGTTATCAGAAAATATTCCTATTTCATTTTTACCTTTATAGCTATCCCGCTAGATGTGGGCTCTTATTTGGATACACTGATAACCTATATCCGGTGTCTCAAATGGTCTTCACAAACTTTTAGGGTCGGTCAGGCATACAGAAACAAGGCAGACATATTTTTTTTTGCAATAGAGCATGGTGCTCGCAAACCTCAAGGGTGGCCGTTACATAGCTCGCTATATACATTGTTAGTGGCCGCAGTACACACAATATAGAGCCTAGGGTCTGAAACAAGCCAGTGGGATGGAATAGAGAAGAGCTGATGTTCGTTACAGGACACGGGCCCTTCCCTTCATATCTTCAAACACATGACAACTTCTCGTGAGGAGAAAAAGGAGATCCAATGCAACTATGCCACAAAATGTCGGTTTACCTTCTCCTGGCATTTCCAAACTCCTACAGTGTCACTTAAATTACACTGGTTGAAAAACATTCTTACAAATAAATTGTCAAGAACCCGACTTAGACTCCTAATGCTCTTCATATATGATGAGGACAATCTCATTGTAGAGGATAATCATTGAGCATGCATCCACCCAGACTGACACACACTTCCAGCAACTTATGACTCTTCTTTTATTTTTTTTTCTCTAAGTATTTTAATTTTTTTTCCATATTATTTTGTTTTCCATGTTGCTCTTATGTTTGTTTCTTGTCCAGTGTATGTTTCTTTTTTCATTATTATTTGTTTTTGTACCTGCTATATCTGTTTGTCCATTCTAAAAAAATAAAATTCACCTCCATCCATCCAAACCAGAAAGGAGCCAAATGGCTCTAAGCACGGGGATGCAGTTGGTGTAATGTAATGTAATATATACATTGTTAATCAGAAAATTAAGTAAATAAAAAGGATACACCGAATAAAATGTACAACACAGGTTAAATGGTATACAAAGGTTCAATACCATAGCAATACAACTGCATGAATAACACATGTATAGTTTCGGCGGGCAAGTCCTTTGAACATTTATTTTAGGTACTCGAAAGATTTGCAATTGATACCTCATTCTAACAGAATGTTGTTATTCGTGCAACTATGTTGTGAATTTGTATTCTATTAAACCTGAGTTGCAGACTTTATTTGGTATATCCTCTTCTTCAACTTATATCACTGGCGAAGAGTCCCCTGTAGCCGTGGTCCATTGCTTATGCGACCCCATGTTCCAAGTTAAAAATTAAATTTATTGTGAACTTACTTCGTAACTCATGAAAGAGGTATTATGAAGCAAGGTGTCGTTGAAGCTCATGTTCATTAAGTCCTCTGCTTCGGTTATTGAATGGGACTGAAATACAACGAAAATTAGTATAATTTCAAAATGGAAATATTCTGAAAAATAATTTAAAACAATAAAGTTAAAAGACAAACGTTTATTTATTCATTTGGTAATAGATTTAGTTAGTAGTCATCGGGATTTTTACGAGGATTGGAAATTGAGTAGTGATAACTATATAATTACAGCTGTTGTAATATAGGAACTAGCTTTATAGCTGGAATCGAAGAGCTTGGACATTTACAGCCATTCGATATAGTCACGAACATTGAGCATAACTTGATTCCAGCGATGTGGAAGTCATAGCATACACGAAGCAGTACCTGTTATATTAATGGTTCGGAAGGAAGAATATTTGGAATTTGATTAAGCGAATAATTTTCTCTAATAAATGTTGAATGACATATTATCTACAAAAATGGATTTCAGTAATATATTTTTACTCACAAAATATATCCTCGATCATTAGTCGTATAGAAAATTAGACAGTGATTGGTTATAAGAAAGGATAAACTCATGTTTAATAACATAAATATTCAAAATAACTGAAAATGATATATTTAATACTTTATTGCATCATTTTCTACTATTTTCTATATCATATTGTTACAGTAAATAGGTTAATTGTTTAAATAGAAAATATATCCAAGAATGTTACCCACCATTTTGGGCGTAATAGTTTTATATGCTTTAAACCACCGTCTGAATGTTTGAATGAATTTCAGCTATTACGTTGATACGCTGCAGGAGCTTAACTGCTCTTTCTCCAAGATTTCAGACTTATGCACTAAGACCCTCTAGAGGTTTAATACCTAGGACCCTAATCAGTCCTCCTACAAGTATATATATAAAGTGAACTTTTGGGACTTGTCTTAAAATTGTTTTTGCTTTGCAAGTCTTCCTTTTCATATGTAAACACACATTTTTCATCGTTTTTATAATTTTCACATGTTTTTCGTCGATGTTAAGACACTGCATGTAAACTTTTTTTGTTCAATAAAATTTCTACGCACACTCATCCAAACTGCAAACCGGAGATTTTTATCTCTGGAGACAGGGGGTGTGTCGTAGTGTAAAATAAAGTTAAAGTAGCTTAACTACTTGTTTTATTAACATATGTTACTCGTAGATACGTTGTCACAAACAAATTAACTGAAGAGGGTGTATATTTTAAACACATTTACGACAGCTTATACGATTTGTAGTAAAAATGTCGCCAGTTAAAAAAGACTTAATAAAAAGAATAATGCTTAGCATGTCGGCAAGAATTTTGCCTTTTTATCGTTAATCGAAGGTAACTTATGAAAAGCATATTATACGTATATTGTAGTCGGAAGGCAAGAGGTTCTTACATCACTGGTGAGCCTTCGAGTCTGTCTTGACCCAGGAATGAGGTAATCCGAGGATGGAGGGTAGTTGCGCAAGGAAGCGCGGATCGTCGTTTCATCGCAAGATCGTCCAGTTTCAGACCAAACCCTGGAGACAAATAAAACAATGTATAAGAAACTGCTTCAGATGTTGAATAATTTGCTGAACACATTGTATCGTTACATTCAAAATGCATCTGTTGACAAACAAAAGGCTGGTATAATACTATTTATACTTTTTTAGTTAATTTCGCTTGAATGTAATATTTTATCATTATGTTTCAGTAAGTGTATTGAGAATTCCCTGGACTAGCTGTGCAAAGCGTAGCAGATCGCAGCATAAATTTGTGCTTTCAGCTATTTTCATTTGCAATCTTAATACGGCACTTAGCCAAGTGATATAGATGTGTTAACATCAGAAATCTGTATAATGGACTTTCTTGTAGTCTGTGATTACGTAAATCATACGCTTCTGATGAAAAGTCAGGATGATTAGAACAACTCCTTCTGTTAACTCACTAGGTACATTGCTTTATCGAGCGCGTGGGTCCTAATTGCTACAAGTACAGCCTTGTGTTCTCACACTGACTTATCAAGCAGATCACAATTGCCACAATAAAAACTCTGTGTTGCCATTCTGCCTTATCAAGCCTACAAGTCTCAATAGCAAACCTGTATTGCCATTTGTTGACATTATTCTACAAATTTAGTCAGTGAACTTTTCGATACATCTACGCAATCGTCGTCTATCACATGCATGTGAACACAGAAACAAGACTACTGCAAAAATCTCTGATGTAACACATGAATGCCACATTGTCTTAAAGAATGAAAGTCATTGTCTCTTCAAAATCAAACAATGCTACGATATGTTGGCACTCTGTAGATAAAACGTAACATTTACCAGCTTATTTCATTTAAAAATTAAATTTGTATTTGCTGAACATCTCATTATAGACTCAGTTGTTCCAACTACTTATCTTATTTGGACATTTATTAAATTAGTTTCATATAACACATTAACAGAGAAAACTTAACCATAAACTAACCCGTGTTTCGCTATGGTAGATGAAGGCGCCATGCTGACTTCATTCAGCAAAGTACTTTGGGCAACACTACTTCTGTTCGTGGAAACCCACAACTCCGGTTCTAAACTAAAATTCCCCAAAGCGCTGTGGCATCTGCTGGCTCTCTCACTCAGGTATTCATGTCCACTGCCTGCATGGGCTGCTCTGGATCCCTGGCTGCTGGCCACGGACAGACGACGGTTTCGGCCAGTTCCTGTACTCCTAGAAGGAGGTGGAAGCCGTGCGTCTCTCAATTCAGCCAGCTGTAAGAAATGTCAATACTTAGAATCTTGGTAATCAACCCTAAATTATGTGATTAAAAGCATCAAGCAGCATGTGATGTAATAAAAACGTTAATCACTTGAGTTGCGCGATAATCAGTCATAACTTACATATTACCTGAAGACGTGTTATGCTAGTTACGTCATAGATCTCAAGCCTCAAAACTCCATGTTTGTTGCATCTACTCATTTGGAACTCTGATCACATTAGCCACATCTCTCGAACCGACTTTTCATAGCGTTTCTGAGATTAATGAATGACTGTAGCTCTATAATGAGGGAAGCTGTTATGCGACTTCAGTGCCCTTTCGTACTTAAAGTCATCTCAACTTCTTCACTACGGGTGGTACACACGTTTCACTAGCTAACATTTTCCTTTGACGTTGAGGCCGGAACAATTGTCGTACTTTTAAAGCACTGGATTTTCGTTTCTCTCCCGTAGAAAATCTGAGGCTGTGATCTGGCACCCAGGTGTTACACTCTTCCTCTGACCACGGTTCAAAATTACAAGCTCCCCTTCAAATAACTAGAAAATTGGGAAAATCCTTCCTATAGCTTTCCGGCAAGCTTCAAAAGGACAAATGTGATTTCATCTAGTTTTGGATTTAAAGATTGAAAACTGAACTGAATTTAAAACTTAGCGTCATATGGAAAGCAGTTTGATTATTTTAAATAATATTTCTTTAATCAAACTAATTTTATTTTTACTGTCGAGACCACTGTCGCTGCAATTATTTAATTGCAGATTAAAAATTGAGTTTTTTTAACTATGGATTTATTAACTATAAGTAACTTTTTAAACTATTTTTTATGGGGCACTTCCTCATTTCCATTCGGAAAAGAAAAAGAAATTTTTTTGAAATATATATTGACTTTTTTTTTAAAATTAACATTTCTATTTTAGCTTAGTTACACTTTGAGGGTCTCTTTTTCTTGCTGTTGTTGTGGTTGCCCCACAAGAATAGTCTGTATTTGATGTTAATGTATTTCACATTGTATGAATATATATAAGTCTATTTTTTAATGTATTATATATATTATTATTTTTGAGGATTGTATTTTTATTCTGTATTTGTTATTTTATTGTATTTATTATATTTTATCATATATTTTTATTTGTTATTTTATTGTATTTATTATATTTTATTATTTATTTTTATTTGTTATTTTATTGTATTTATTATATTTTATTATTTATTTTTATTTGTTATTTTATTGTATTTATTATATTTTATTATATATTTTTATTTGTTATTTTATTGTAATATGTGTTTTATTGTATTTGTTATGTCTATACTGATTGCATTTGTTGAATTTTTGTAAATAACGCATAATTTTTTGTACTCTTCCCCGCCGACAGTTAAAACGCTCCATACTCTACAGCTGAGTGGGTTCGCGTGGGTAATAAATAAATAAATAAGTTTACTGTCTAGATTATCTTGATATTCAGGAAACAACAACGGGATATATTTTCTCTTATTTTTATTTATATAAGTTAAATTGCTTCAATCTCCATTCAAAAATTTGAAAAAAAAAATCAAAACACAGAAAAGGGAAAGAATTGCCATGATGCAAATATCTAAATCCATTGTCATAATATAAGCAGAAGATGTTATCCCCCAATGGATTTTTTAATGAAATTTGAAAGCCGCATTGGCCTAGTGGTAAGACCCAAGTTTTGAGAGCAGAGGGTTCCGGGCTCGAAATCAGTATATACTGTTACAAAAATCGTTCTGTGGGTGTATGGTGTAAAATGTCCAACTGGCAGGATAATGTAGAATGAAGGTTTATTCACAAATATGCAGGAAAACACGTAGCACAGGTAACAGGAAACAATAGATCATACACTGATTAGCAACGTGAACAGACAACAATTCACAGGTAAAAACAGTTCCGCACTTTGATATTTAGTAACACAAACGGTCAGCAAATAACTAATAACGACAATAACAGCACTTTCAATAGCGCTCAGCTCACCAGCTTCCTAGCTCGCACTGCAGACGAAACTCTCAAGTCGTTCCAGTGGATCAACACTACTCTCTCTGATCTAAACGCGGTCCTTATATACTCTCTCCGACAGTCCGTGACGTCGCATGGACTTTTCTCGTATATTCAAGCGTATTTAGTTTCCTAATAAAGATATCGAGAAAAGGGTCGCATTTTCTGGAATAATCGATTTGTCGCCAAGGTCAAGAATCCCGGAATGGCCGCTGTCCGTCACTCCATGCTTACCCCTGTAAAACTCCCTCATCAACTATAAGACTAGCGAGGCAGGAAAGCGACATTACATCTTTTTAACAATACTAAAGGTCCACCGTGTATGTGGACCTGATACACGTTAAATCTGAAGTCGTGGGTAAAACGCCCTCCTGCTGGTGTAATGTGGAAACTTAGAGAGGGGGTGCCAACTCAGGCATCGTCCTCGTCATCTGACCTCGGTTCAAAATTACAAGGTCCGTCCGAAAATAAACTTGAGCGAACAATAACAGTGTTATTATCTTATTGTTAGTACGAATGGACGTAGTTATTATTATTCATTTCAATTTATAAATACTACCCATGAATTTATCAAACGTTCACTTGATTGGATATAATTGTATTTAATATTCACTTTATTCAAAGAAACTATTAACATTTTATGACTCCAGGTTTCTCCAAATTAACTGAATCGATATGAGAAAGACAAATTATTTAGAAAAATCTCTTTACTCTTCTCGTAACTATAATCTTTCGTAACTATTGTACAAATAAAAGGGGAAACAAAATTAATTACTCTAAAAGTAGGATTTATTTTCTTGCATGAAAATTCCAGTAATGAGACAACATTAAAAAATAAAGAAAAATTAAAAATTATCTCTGAGTAGAAGAACACCTAAACTCCTTTTGATTAATAATTCTGAAAGGATTATAAGCTTTTCTCTGTATTTACAGTTCTTTTTAAATTTACTTTTCAGAAGCATATAAATTAACCTGGCTTCTTGACCATCTTAGTTTTTTTTGTATAATTCGTCATTTAAAAGGGTTATTTAATTATTTGCTAGTTGAAACTAGTTATACTAGTAGTTGGAATTCTTCTAAATCTAGAAATCTTCTGGGAAATCTAAAAAATTAAATCAATTGCATTAAAACAAAAAATGTATAAATATTTATCAAAGATTCGTCTTTGTGATCAATAATCAGAATGAGTCTAGTTAAAGTACATACGGATATTAATTAAAGTAGCTCCGATAATGGTACTAAAAGGATTTAATGTCAAATAATAAAAATAACATTTTGCATACTCCTTACATTTATTTTCCTCTCGACAAAATTTATCCTTTAGTTTTAAATAATTATAGCAATTTTTAAAAACTTAACATTTATTTAAAAAATGAGCAAAGGGTTATTAGTAATTTTTTAAAAGATATAATTATCTTATTGCCTTTTCACTAATATGTAGGGGAGATGCACAACTATTAAATGTGCAAAATAAACAAATATTTATTTGTAGAGTTAATATAAGTAATTAATAACAAAATTCGGTCGCAATTCATAAATATTCCCTTCTCATTTAAAGAAATAACATCATTAATATAAACTATACATTTTTTTTCATTTTGTGTTGTAATATTCACGCCTTCATTAAATCTGCTAAGTTATTTTTATTTGTTTGTTAAGTTATATTAACGTCCAATTTTGAAGCAAAACGAGGACTATTTTGGGACGAACCTTCCGAGATCAGATGACGGGGATGACACATGAATTGTGATGTCCTCACCAGACTTCCACGCAACGCCAGTGCGCCAGGACCGAATCCAAGGCGGAGCTTTGGTAGAAACTGGGTTAGAACCTGTAACAATTTGGTCCCGAAGCCAGGAACTTATCGTCATGTCGCTGTAGCTCGATAAATGATGTATCAATGTATATCACATACGAAATTACAAAATCCGTCATAAAAGAGCAATTTATCAGTTTTGTCTCAGAAGTATTTATATGTTTATTTATTTATGTTATTATTTTATTTATTTGCTTATTTATATGCAAGGTA
>BGPR01000012.1:1936306-1984779 GCA_013235015.1 Araneus ventricosus
TTATTTATGTTATTATTTTATTTATTTGCTTATTTATATGCAAGGTAATAATATGAAAAGGCCTCTCTTTCTAGTTCACAGGGTCAATCGAATCGACAAAAATTACATTAGTTCAATTGTTATTCTAATCTATTACCTAAGGAAGACGTTACATTAGTAGTTTTTTCAGAGGTAACACAAGACAATAATGATAAAAAGCAACTTTGACAAAAAAAACTTTGGTGTTACCTGAGTGGCACAGGTATCGTAAGACACCTTATCCAAATGGCAGAGGCTGCCTTGACGCCTGGGCACACTTGGGTATAGAGAGGATGCTTCGCAAATCAAAGACTGGGTACTCATTCTTCTGCCTGGTAGCGTAGAGAAAGTTGAGCAAACATCTCTTCCGTCTTCCCTATTGCAGTCGAATATCATCTGCGAATTGGAAGATTTAGATTAGAGTAACATAGGAAAGATCTTGATAAATATAAATAAGGAATCATTAATTATTATTCTTATAAGACATTTCGATCCTATTAATTTAAAGAAATGCTTTCGAGTTTTATAGAGTAAAATTAAAATAATAGTTCTATCTTTTTTACTTTCTGAAATTTCTAAAATTATTTTATCTTTAATTTTATATTTTCTACATTTTAAAACTCTTATAAAGTTTATGCCTTCGTTTTGTTTATTATAGAACGTGATGATAATATCCTCGATATTTTGAGCTGTTGATGAAAAATAGTTTTTGTATTGCCATTAAACGGCGTCATTCTTAAATTACAAATCCATAATGGAGTGTTCAGATTAATTATCTTAAAAATATAAAATATAATTTAAGGAGACTGATTAACGACTGTTTATTATACATGTTTAACATCAACCACGGAAATCTGAATACTTAGCAGAGGTGACTTGCATCAGAGTTTCGATTTGAATATATTTTATTTACATTAAATGTGGAGAAATTTAAATTTTTGACTAATATTTAAAGGCTATTTGGTAGGATTTTAAAATCAATTTTTTAAACTTTTTTTCATTTTTTATATTTATATTCATTTCAAATTCTGATATCATGAGTTGTTAATTTTGATAATACAGTAGAACCCCGGGAATCCGAACTAATTGGGGCTGACCTCCGTTCGGATTATCCAGGAAATTCGGTAAAATACTCTTGATATGCCAAATGCAGTAGTGTTGACTCTGGGTGCTCTGTGAAGGCGCACGGAAAGAGCTCGCGGCGATTCGCACGGTACAGTGGGAAACAAGTTGAGGGTAAAAAGAAGATATCTGAGTTTGTTTCTGCTAATTAAGGTGCCGTATTCATTCTGAAGAACCAATTCGAATACTTCTTTTAAGGTAGGAATAACATTACCTTTGTTTCTGATTCGTAATTGTTATTTTCCCTTCATTTTTCAGCAAATTGTTTCAGTAAATTATGAAAAGGTGTTATGATTTATGAATATCCGGAATTTCGGATTCCCGGCTTCTACTGTATCAAGCTGTTGTTCTTTAGAAATAAACTTTTTACCAACATCTTTATTAAACCAGCTATTGTTTTATAACTGAGATTCGGAAAGGCTTTAACAGATGACTTGAATATGTAAATGATGTAGAAATATTTACCTCCAACAACCAGTTGATTAAAAGAGTCGAACATCCTCCACCACGATACCAGTCCACACACTTTTCCCAGATACTTCCCTTGGTAGAGATGAGTGCAAGAGAAGTGCCATCACCCGAATGGTGTGCTGAAGTTATGCCATCACCTTACGAATCGTCCAGTCACCCGATATATCGATTATTTCCGTCACCATGTCCGTTACATCATATCGTATTGCATGCATCGAGAAGTGTATTTTATAGAAGGGTTTAGAGCACAGATTAGCAAAATTATTGTTTAGGAACAAGTATTCTATGGAGTTTTTAATGAAAATTCAAACAATTTTATTTTTATATTATGTTTTCAACAGATAAATCATCGAATACATCGTAATATGATCGAAATTACATCTGACAACAATATCGTTCATTTGATCTAATCTGCGCTCTAAATAATTCATCGTGAAGTTAAATAACGTGTCCAAAGAAAACCGTAACCACATATCATGTTGACTGATGCACAATATATTGAACTCAGCTAGTTATTACAAAAAAGTCATTGTTTTAAATAATTTATTACGTTGTTGAAATATATTTCAATAAATAACTACATTACAGTTTATATTTAATATGAAATAAATAATTGGAAAAGAATTAATTTAAAATTATTACTGTCATTATTTTGTGAAAACATTACAAAAACAATGTGTTGGCTGAATCAATTTGCTTTCAACTTTAGATCTTCAATTTTGAACATAATTCAGTATGCCTTAAATATTAAATTACAGTTAAATGTATTATCATATTTTTCTGACTTATTTCAGAAAAAAATAGCTAATAATGTGAATATAATTCTTTTTTAAAATTTAAGAGAGAAATAAAAAGTAATCGATTTTTCAATCACTTTTTGTACATTTATAAACATTTATCTTGTTCCAAAACTGTTATTTATATATACTATTCCGGTAGGGTAATTCAAATTTAATATTTCAATCTTTTGAAAATAGAAAAGGGACTTTGGAGAGAATATTATATTGCATTATATTTCGTTAAAAATATCGAACTACTTCGTGCATCAGTCGCATAAACAACTTGATATCTCTTGACCGTTGCGATCATATTGATCTGAATGATAAAACCCATAACCTTTAACCATTAATATAGTGCATTACAAAAACATTCGTGAATTAGCATAATTAATTCTTGGATTAATAAAGAGACACTTATTATTTTGAAGTTGGAAAGTAAATAATTTATATTATGTTAAGAATTCTTCATTAAATTACTTTTACAAAAAAATTCATTTATGCACTTCCAAAAGTTAATCAAAAAGTTGTTTTTGACGAATTAAGTTTTAAAAAAGAACAGTTTTCATAGTTCTGCTCACATTAATCTCATAAATCATGACAAACATCAAAAATATGGAAATTTAGTTTTATACTCAAGAGACCCAAATAATTCACAAAAATACCAGACATTTACCAACACCACACTTTCAGGAAAATATAGAAAATAGGTGAGTACGTATGAAAGAAATAGGAACTATATACCAATAATAACAGAATTTATTAATTCTAAAACAATGGCTTTTTACATCACCTTCTCAAATATATTTGAGTTTCAAAATAAACTCAGCTTACAAATTCAGAAAATCAACATGTCATTTCCAACAGCAACAGGTCGTTCAACAGTTTTAAAAACTGATTCGATTATTTTAACTACTTACATAGTATCCTTATAGTAACAATGCAGATACAGGTCGCTTTTTGCATTGATTCACTAGACTCTAGTACTTAATTATATTAAATACTGACTTTAAGTACGTATTAACACATAGATAACAAGTGTGTAAACCTGAGATTTGAATATAAGTACAAAATGTTATTTGCGTTGTAGCATTTCAGCAGCTATAATAGTTGTTCTCTCAATAATAAAACTATGACTAAATCTCTTGTATTGGTTATAGAGATTTTGCTGCATGATGTCTCTATAATAGTTCAAGTGCTAAGTCATTTGATGTATACATGATTCATATAAACTTCGGCATGAATATGATAAATTAAAATATTAAACAAATATTTAAGATATTGTTAAAACATTTTGGGGGGGGGTTTACTGGGTCTGATGCCATATACATTATTTGAAGATTTAAAGCTTATCTATGCGGTTCCTTAGGTAGTTCCAACAAATATATAAATAATAACAATAATTATTAGGATCAATAATCATTTTTGATCTGAAGTTTTATACACTGATTATCCCTCTATAATTTGCCTGAGTATATGATGCATCTTTCTCTGAAAAATACACATGTATATTTAAAATTCTCTCTTGTGAACTTCGAAAGTTCATTTTTTGCTAATATTTAACTTTTCAAGGCAGATCGTGTAGATTGGCTACTTCGATTTCGATTTTTACATCATTAAATTATTCTGAAAAACTTAACAAAAACGCATACTTAAAAAATACCAAAAGAATCGCTTTTTACATTTCAGTATACCTAACAGACATATTTACAATTAAGAAATACTTATTCATAGTTTAAGAAACCGATTTCGTAAACATTGGCATCTCTTTGGCGCGTAATTTTCCGCAGAAATATTCATTCGCCTGCATTATGAGAGTCACTTAACAGCTGAAACATTCGCCGTTGAATGAAACTCCCAATGGTACGGCGGATGGAAATAGTCCCACATGGAACGCTTGGCGTTTCGTGTAATGAAAAGAGGATGAATATTTAAAGTCCTAATGATCACCACCGGTCCATTTCTGGCGGCATCCTGTAGTTAGGATAGGGTGCGTTTACCTTATTTGGATGACTGTGCTTGGCCCTGGGTATAAGCACTGTCGGTACTTGGAAGTCAGCTGAAATGTGATCGTCCATACTGTCGTTACGGCGGCTTCGTTTCATCGTTGAATTGGCATGATCGTCCTGGAAAATATATTCATGCGTTATTGCACTTCAGTTAGGAAATTCGCCAACTCTAGACCGTTTGATATCATAAAGTTTCCGAATCTGAATTTAGGCATTCGTTATCTTTATCAACGGATTCTAAAACATTCATGAACTAGCATACGAAGATACAAAGCGCGCCTTTATCATAATAACGCTATATTGTAAAATGCTTTAGAAATGAAATAATAAAAAAGCAAATGATTTGCTTTTTTATGCAAAAAAGCAAATCATTTTGCTTTTTTGCATTAGTAACACTTAAACAAGTGCTTAATGCAAAAGGATTTATGGATCTATAATACTCCTTTACTTAATTTTTTTTCATAAAAAAATAAAGAGTGTGATATTTTTATCAATATATATATATATATATATTTCTAAAGGTGATAAAAAAATAGAGTGGCTACTCGATATTTGTCTTCAACGAGCGTTGTTTAGCAGCGCAAAAGAAAAAAAAATTTAGTTTTTAAGATGAATTCAGTGTCAAGAAAATGTTATGTATGTGTTGTTGTACATAGTTTGAGAAAAAGATCTGTATTTGTAAAAAATCATAAAATAAATGTGTCTCTTTTTATAAAGAAGACTCATAATGCTTCATGTAATTCAGTACAGGAAATTAATAGTAAGATATTCAAAATTAAATTGTGGTATTACGTGTGCCTTGATAGTATGTCAAATCAGAATAATGTCACATAATAAGAAATTTGAAATTAGGAAAAAATATTTCTTTATTATAATGTATCAAAATAGATAAAAAGTAAATTATGAATCGAAAGCATGGAAATTTTCTTACAATTAAATAATTAAAATTTCCTTTCGTTATTTTCTCTGTTCCTATGACCGATGGAAGTCTCTACATTTTTTATGTAAACAAATAAATCTTTGCACTATAGGATTAATGATATGTCAAATTTTTCATTTTTCTTAGAATAATAAAAAATTAAATATATTGCACTCTTTCAAATAATATAAGAATAAATTGCTTATAAATTTGAATTTTCCTCAAAAATTTCATTTGTTCAGGTTAGTATTAGTTTTGGTGCCCAAACGAAATTTAAAAAGCCATTTTTAAGCTAATATTTTGCATCAAAAAGAATCCACAAAATAATTAGTAATAATTTTATGACATATTGTGAATGCAATGCTTTTATATTAAAGTTTTTACTAAATATTCTGAAAGCATAATTGTCCTTGAATTATTCTTTTTGTTTTTTATCACCGAATTTTCATTATAACTAAGGGAAAGAGCATTTAATACTCAGACAGTAATAAATATAATTGAAGAAGTCTTTAACAGAGGTGAACTTTGAAAAGCACGATTAAGCTTAAATGAATATAATTTCCCAGAAAATCATCTAAAGTTTGAAGTATATCTTCTAAACATTAAATGCACATTACATCGCTTATAAAAACATACATAAGTTTAATTTTAAAAATATTAATTTGTCTTCTCTTCGTCTAAAAGGAATAATAATTTTTTCTTTTATTTTTAAAAAGCTTAGAATTTTTCCTTGAACATCAACATAGCAAATTAGGTAAAATTCCTAACATGTTATTAAATTTTTCTCGAGTTGGATTGTTGCTAAATCAGAAATAAATCTACATCCTGATATTTTTAATTTTATAAAGATTGTTTTGAAAACAAAAAGTTAGCTCTCAGTTTTCCAATCTTTAAAATAAGCCTGAAAATAACAAATAAAAAATCATTAGCTTTATCCTGAACCATAAACAAAATATTAACAAGACATTCCATAATAAAACAGAAAAATTACAGGAAAGTTAATTAAAATCTCCTTATAATTTCTGGATTAAAAAATACCGGCATTGCTTCTTAAAATCCTTCCCTCCAGGGATGAAACTTAACACCAATTTAAAAGACGAGACACTTGAAGTACCAAAATAAAATCAAGCTCTCCTCCCCAATATCCTTTATAAAAGCTGAAAGAGAAAAATCCCCATTGTTTTTCTTACCCCAAAGCCGTCGTAGGCGTGCACGGGCGGTCTGTGTTCCCCGCTGCTCTCGCTGCTTGAATCCATTATCATGGCCTTTCTGTCCAGTGTTCCAGCCATGGGGGGCACCATGCCCTTAAAAACGTTGTTGGGCTTCGGCTTCTGGGCCCGCTTTTGTCTCAACTTGCGACACCCGCACAGCAGACAGAACATGGTCAGGATAAGTAGAGCCAGCGCAATGGGAAGGGCAATAGCCAAGACTGAAAAATTCAAAAGATTTGTCATTTAGGAAATGTTCATCGAAAGAGGTATTATCTTTATTACCTATAAAGAAATAAGGAAGTGAGGAAAAATGATGGATATATGCTGGGTATTTGAAAAATTGAATCCTCACTTTGAATAACTGCTACGTAAATAAATAATGCAATGCATCAAAGCTTATAGAAACCAATTAATTAATAATTTAATTACCCTTCGAATTTATGCACATATTTATTAGAAATATGAATTAAATGAACTTCCCTTTTTGATATAAGATTGGTTAACAAATGATTAGGACGACGTTAGGAATGACGTTAATATAACTAGCCAAACTAAACTAAATCACCAGATCTCACCCCAAAAGGGTTTTTCTAGGGACTTCTGAAAATGATATTTATTGCTCTAGACCTTATTGCCCAACTTTTTTTTCTCTCGCGTACCACTTGATTTGTATTTTTATTTTCGCGTACCCTCTACTATCATATTTCCCCTCCCGAACCATTCATCTATGCAATTAAGTTTTAACGATAATATTAAGGGCTTAGGCAAGCTTAAGAGTCAAATAACTCGAATTAATAACATTTGCAGGACTTATTTTTGATTTTACATTTTATGCCATCTTTACAATAGAAGTAGTTCATCCTTATGTTAATGCCTTGTGTTTTCTTGTGTCCGCCATTACCGACATTTAATTCGCGTACCCCCAATTGTTCCTTCGCTGGGGTACGCGTACCACAGGTTGGGAATCTCTGCTCTAGAGAAACAAACTGCAATTATCGAGGTGAGAGTAGTCATCGAAAGAGAGTTATTATCAGGCCCTGGACAATAAAAGCCAACATTTCGGCCGTTTCCAATAAGTTCCAAATTTTTCATTCGTGATAGTTAAGTTTAGTTTTGAAACTCCGATATATCTTTATGTTCTATATGCGATAGCTCTAAAAAGCTTGTGCGCATCTTTTTTTGAGGGGGGGGGATACCACGTACATGAGAAGGACTCTTTTTGTATACAAATACATATTCCAAAAGGCACAATTTTAAGTAGAAACTATTATATTTATCTGGAAAAAAAATTTGGAATTTTAAGTGTTGTAAGAGGTGATTATTAAAGAAACTTCGTTTCAGTTTTAACTGTTTCTGTAATAACATTTTAAGAAATTTTAATCTTCTAAAACCTTTATTCTAAATAAAAAAATTATTGTAGATCAAGAAATTCATTCACTTTATATTTTTCACTATAAAGTTCTGAGCAAGCGAGTAAATTACAACCCTGAAAATTTGATTCAAAAATTAAATAGTTTCGAAATTAAGCATATATTGATTGATAACAGAAAATGATCAATCCTTTATCTATGCTGATATTCTAAATTAATAGCTTCTAAAATAAAATTTGATATTTGATTTGAAGTTGGGTGAATTTACATTGTCAGGATATGCACGGCAAGCACAGTGCGCCAATTTGAAAAACGATATAATTTTTCCAGGAGAAAAAAGGGCGTGACGTCACAACCCAGCGTAAAATATTTTGGAGTTAAATGGCACGTACGGTGACGTTTACTACTTGAAAGTGACGTCACCTAAGTTGACTCCATTCCATTTCTTTACTTTTTTCATAATTTCAAAAAAATATTCACTATCATTTCGTATTTATTTTTGTAGAATGGTCAAGTAATATGGATTTGTTATATTTAATAATTTCAGGAGAGCTGTCCTTCATGAAAAGCAGAAACTAAGTATTTATAGTGTACGAATCATTTAATTTTAGTACGCTACATTTTTACCATGCAAATAGCCTTGAATTTAGAAATGACATTTATGTAAAAGTTGTCGTACCTATCAATACAAGTAAAGGAATAAAATACAAACAGCAGCTGAATTTTCTACTTTTAAATCATAATGCACTTTACATTATGCGCTTTCATTTACCTGCATATAAATTCAAAAACTAAAAGTATCTTACCCAACCCATTTATTTCACATTGCTTTCCGAGATACATCCTGTAACACCTAGATTTGCAAAGAGAAATGCCATGTGAGAATACAATATAACATACTAATTACTAAATACTAAAGATTCAAGGAACATCAAATGGTTAGACATTTTACCTGCAGAATTTGTTATCATCTTCAGTCATTATACAGACACCACGATTATTACAATAATCACAGTCCTTGACTTCGCCTACAAGAAAGAGAGTTTTATAAAACGTTTTGGAATATTAGATATAATTTAAATGATTAATGATGGATATTTTGATATGCAAAAAATAATAATCTCATTATCTTATATTTCAAATAATAAGAAAAAATTCATTCTCAGAAATTGATAAGTTATTTTCCCTAAATATGATTTTTTAACTAACCAAGAGAAATTGCAACAAAAAAAGAGATAAAGAAAGTAGAAAGCTTTTGAATTAATTTCGAAAAAAATAAATTGTCACTTAACATGCAACACCACCTACCTCAATTTTTTGAAATTTCAAAGAGGTAGGAAATGCTCAACTTTTCGCAACCAATAAACAAATATTTCTGAATTTTTTTAATCATCTGATATGAACATGAGACCGTATGCTCCTATCAGATGTGAAAAAAGATTTAAAAATATTCGTTGCGAAAAATTGAATATTTCCTAACCTCTTTGAAATTTCAAAAAATTGAGATAGGTGGTGTTGCGTGTTAAGCGATGAAATGCTGTGTTTTTCTTATGCGTATATAATTTTCGACTGCGTGTAAATTCATACATTTCCAATAAATGTTTATACTCATTTGAACAGTTCTGTTCGAGAAAATTAATGTTGGATTATGAAAAAAAACATCTACACGCCAATTTTGGATGCACTTTGAAGATTTAAGACACATAAAAGATGAAATACTAACGCTTCAAATCTTCTCTGGATCAAATATGGCTGTTAACCCTTTCTAAGGCCTTGGGAAGTATACTTCCCACCAAATTCATCAATTTCTAAATGCAATTTTTAAGGTTGGCTTAAGTTCCCGCCAAATTTGACGATAAAACAAAAATCTAGATGTTACTGTTTCTTATCTAAAACCACAAAGAAGTGGCTTGATTTGGTAATTAGTTATTAATTAATAAAATCAATTAACAAAAAATTAATGTCATCCAAAAACCTAAACGAATTTATTTTCTTAAATTAATCTCAATCCCAAAATTATTTTATTATACTACTACTAGAAAAAAATGGCCCTTTAAAGGAGTTAAATCAACATTTTAGGTAAATCAATAAATTATATATAATTTATTGTACCAAATAAATGAAATACTGCGCTCACGAATAATTAACTACTTCGACGATGGTAAACTCTTTTTTTATTTAATACAATGTGTAGAGCGACGAGACTCATGTTTATACAGATTGCCGCTGTTGAAGAATTAATTCATTTTCAGGAACCATTTTTTATTAGATGGCTAAGTTCCACGACACGGTACATTAAAAGGTACAAGACGCAAGACAGAGAACAAGAACACAGAAGAAGAAGAGAGAGAGGCATCATGGGAAAATCCTGGGTGGCTCTATTAGCGCCACCTATCATAAAAAGGAGAAGGCAGTGAATTGTAACCGCTACAAATGTACTTTTTCAAAAACTTTGATTACTTCAAAACTTGAGAAAAATGCTTATAAAGAGTACCTGAACATATTCTTCCTGGCAGAAGGGTTTCGAGATCTTGATAGCCATCTTTGCATTCGCACGTGTAGGATCCCGGCAAATTGATGCAAATGGCACTTCGAGAGCAGTCGTTGAAAGTGTCATCGAAGCATTCATCGAAATCTACAGAAACAAATGAGTATATTAATATCAATTTTGTGTTTTTATTAAGAAAAGTTTTAGAACCTTATTCTATTTGAGTCGATTGATGCTAAAAGGGGAGTTCTAAATTCTCTTCCAAAATTACATTTTTAATTTCGTTTTTAATTTGATGAAGGTGAATGCGTCTTTGGTGTAAAAACGGGGATTCTACCATTCACAGCCAAATTTTGGTACAGCATCAAAGTTTCCATGTGATATTAGAAGAAGGCTTCTTCGTACAAGAGCCCTTTTAACATCAATATAGCAGTTCTTTGCTAGATGTCAGAAGTCCCTTTTTAACATCAATCGATTCATTTATAAGATACATCAATTGACTTATAAAATTTTACTTTTGATAGTGTAGTTTTGTTAATAAATAAATGAGAAATACAACATTTTTTCAAAAAATTATGGTGCATTTATATATTATGTTAAGCATCTATTCTACTTGTCTATTATGTGATAGATATGTAAGTTATATAATTAATAATGCAAATACTTATAGTTAAAACATATGATAGTGTATATATGTTGTAAAAGGTCAATCAAAAACTCTAGGCTTCAGTCATTGGAGAATAACACAAGATATAATGTGCTCTTTATTTAAAAAAGACTATTAATTCTGAGCTGGCGAGAGGTTATTCAAACACAAGAATAAAAAGGCGTTCCATCTAGTTTAGGGTTTGAAAAGAAGGGCTACCTGTAGGCGAGACATTAACTAACTTCACAACACAAAGCAGTTATCCTACATTTTATTTTTAAAAATTAACTTTCACTCACCTTACAGCTGCATTTTACTGATAAATAAAATGTACTGTAAAAAAATTCCATATATTGATATTATTCACATTATTTTAAGTTAATTTCGACTTGCCATTGTATCCATACATAACTTAGTTTTCATCCCGGTTTTACAAAAATATTTTATTCCAATTTTATAAAAATATTATGCAATTTTTATTATTAAAAATTATTAGCACAGGAAACAATTTATAATTGACATCATGCAAATGGATGTATGGCATATAAAACAGAATCATTAAAGAAAATTTTTATGCATTGAAAAAAAGAAATTTTTATTCATTTAGTAGGCTACTTAAATCAATAAAAGATATTTTAAATAGTGCATTCATACGATAAAAAGTTTTAGTGGCAAAAACTATATTTTGACGAATACCTTGAACATCTTCTACTCTCTGGATGATAGGACTGACTAGTGTCGTGTTGGCAAAGTCCAGCTCTGAGGCTGCTGCCTCCAGAGACTGGGCAAGTTCCTCTTTCAAGAATTCTTCATTCGCAGCCTTTTCTCCGCGAAGCTGAACCGTAAGATTGACCAGAACACCCTCTCGTCCAAAGCCACGGCTCTCGTGCACGCCGATCACGTTGGTGCTCACGTAGTCATCACCGACGCTAGATGTCTTGTAAGCATCGTCCACCTGTGCAGTGAGGGAGAAAGTACAGCTGATTCAAGTATCTCAAATATCTTCAACAATGTGACAAAATTTTTATACATTTTAATAAATCAGATTTGAATTACTTTATATTAAGATAAAAGTTCATATGTAATGAGCCAAGATGTGATTGTCATCATTAATTTAAGAATTATTTTGTTCTTATTCTTAATTAGATTTTTTTCGTATATACAAGTGATATTTAAGCCTTTGAGGACGGCCACACGGAATAGGTTCGGTTCCGTCTGTCCGACGTTTTCCAACGCACGTGGCTGCTCAGGGCCGGCGCACTTTTTCTAGTTAAGCCTAATTGCACTAAAGCTGGTGCCAAGCCGACGTGACAGTCGGTAGCCAAAAGTCGGGAGAGAATGTGCCAAGCAACTGTCACACCCGCGTGACAGTCGTCCTTAAAGGAGTTAAGACAAAAAAGACTCTAAATCCAATCAGCAATTTTCTCTAACATTACACTTTAATTTTAAATACTTGACAAAATTCTGTATTAAAATTTAAAAAAATAAGTTAAGGAATAAATTCAGTTCTTTTCTATACTGAGCAGTATTTTACATAAAAAAGATATTTTTATTATTGAAATTTCTTGTTTTAAAACTTGCATTTAGTAAATATAAAAATTAACTTTAAAATTATCTCGAAGTTACCAGATTTACTAAAATAACATTTTGCAATAAGGTGTAATTTATTATCACACTTAGTTTTTTTCTGGAAATATCATGTAAGTGTGCCAGAATTTATTTAAACAAGAGTCTCTTAACTAATTTTTCGAAGCAAATATTATGTCCGTATATTCACTGAAATTAAATATGACCTTAAGGATAAATAAACTACGTCTAAAAATTATTATATTTTATTTAAAGTTTAATAAAAAACAAAAATTATTTTGAATTGTTGTAGAAACTTACAGCTTTTCTTGCGGTAGTTGTCAAATTCTTATATTCATCTGACAAATAGTTACTGAGTTCTGGTTGATAAGTAATATCATTTCCTCCCATCTTCAGGACACGTACCACGACAACATAGGACTTCACATCTGGTAAAGGTAAAAAATATTTTTTTATAGTAAATTATAAAACAAAAAGCATTGTAGATTACTTGTAGACCATTAAGATCATAATAGAAGTAAAAAGGTCCAAAACTCTCACCTCTGCACTCGTCAGATCCTTCTGTCTTAAAGAATCCAGGTCTGCATTGGCAAGACCATGATCTATCTGGATTCTGCTTGCAAACCTCCTTGTTCTTCAAATTACATTCTCTTGGACATCCATCAACAATTGGAACCAGAGTTTTACCTGGTTTTCTGGCAGTCTTCTTTGTTGTTGTTGGTCTAGAAGGCGTTGGCTTAGCAGTTGTTGTTGGAGGTTTGGTTGGGAACAGTTTCAATGGTGGTCCAGTTCGAACTGGTTTGGGAGTGGTGGCTTCAGTCGGTCGATTACCAGATTTAAAAAGTTGTATGAGTTTTCGCGTTGTAGTGGTCTTGGGCTTCTGACTAGGAGGTGCAACAATTCCTACAAGAGCAAAATTTGTATACATGAGACAACTAAATACTTTAGGCAAACAGAATGTTGATCAAATTAATAAACTTAAAAATAGAAAACCGTTCTATTTTTAAGTATTCAAAATTCTTCAAAATCTGAATGACAGAGGAATATGCATATTCTCTGCATTTTCAGTTACAAATATTTTTTTCGAATTAATAAATTACATTAAATACTATTAAAACCAAAAAAAATGTTTAGTCTATTCAGCTGCAAAAATTCCTGTATACAAGCTGCATATTTTACAAGGATAAAATTGTAAAGGAAAATTCGGAGATTCTTAAAAGAAGTTGTTTATTGCATTGAAATATCTAACTATAATAAAATTGAATAATAGAGATTCTAGCCACAAGAGATGGATATGAAAAGAATTATTTAGTTTCACAAAATATTATAATTGTACTCTAAAATTTAATTTTATATATAAAATTATACTAAGGTTAGAAATAAGCATTTTTATTAGATGTAGCTTACTGTGATTTTTAAATTTTGGGATAACTATCCATTGGAAGCGAGTCTGGGGGAAAGGGGTCAGTTGCCCCCCACTTTTTGATGGAAAAATTAAATTTTTATTAAGCTATGTAAAACTAAAAATTATTAAAAAGCAATACTGTTCGGGAAAGTTAGCTAAGTTTGCAACTAATTTTTTTAATTTTTGTTTTCTACCCTTGTACTCTAGGATACTTTTAGATGTCTATAAATTTTTTGCCCCCCCCCCCCACCTACTTTTTCAATCGAATCGTCTCCACTGTAAATTTCTAAATGCTTCATTGTTAATCTGAACACATGTCAATGCAATTAATTTGTGTAAATAATTATATAAATCAATGATTTTACCTCCTAATCCAAGTTTTGGATCCTCAGTTGCAGAGCTTGTCGAAACCTTTGTAGGTTGGAGTGCGTTTGTTGGAATTACCAATGTCCTAACTACAGTTGTTGCTATAGAGTTGAAGATCAGTGTCGTTGTAGTTACCGTTGTTGTTGATTCTGATGGCTGCAGAGATGGAATTACTTGGACTGCTTCGGTAGGCTCTGGTTGTGTTCCCAAAATAGTTCTTGATCCGATAATTGTTGAGACAAATGTTCTTGGTGGAATGGTAGTTGTCAAGACTGACGTTACTGTAACTGGTGTTCCTTCAGTTTGATATACGCTACTTGTTGTTAAGGTCAATGTCAAAGTGACGCTTTCGACACTGGTGACATATCTCGTGCCAGGGCTTGAAGGCTGTCCATTATTTTCTCCTGGAACTGGGAAGAATATGGTAGTTTCTCCTGAAGAGCTGCTAGTAGAAGAAGTGAAAGGTGTACTGGTGGTACTTGATTCAGATGTTGCAGGGAATGTTCCGAAAATTGTTGTAGCTCCAGATATATTTATTTGATTTGTTCCAGGTGTAAAGAAGTCTTCTGGGGAATCGAAAAATATTGTTTCTATTCCAACAATCGATGAAGTACTAATGGATCCTTGAATATGTTTTGTTGTAAGTGGAGGAGGTTGGCGAGCATCGGGAAATCCGAAGAAGATGGTTTCTAAGCCAGTAATCAAAGATGTGCTATCAGTAACAGTAATACCTGGAGTAGCTTGTTGATTTTGGTTACTTTCCTGATTAGATACGCTGCCTTGTAGTCCTGGCTCATTGAAAGAACTATGGAACCTACCATCACCTTCTGAAATGTGGATTGTTGGTGGAGTTCCACTATCTGTGCCACTAGGTTGTATGAATATTGTATTAGAACCAAATACAACGCTAGTGAGTGTAGTGTCAGAAGTAGTATCTTTGGAGGATTCTGTTTCACCTTTATTACTTTCTTCGGTAAGCTTATCTTTTTCTTCTTCCGTGTACATCGGTATGAATCCAGTAAGAATTGTACTTGGTTGAAAGATTCCTCCCGGTCTGACATTGGATGGAGTGACTGATGATTTCGTAGTGCGACCAATTGCGCCAATCGGTATATATACTGGATCTTCAGAACTACTTACTGTGATACCTCCACTTGGTGGTTTGGGAGGAGGTTCATTTGTTGTATCCACTGGAATGGATGAACTATTTTTGGCACGGTTGCCGTTGGCTGCGAATAAGTTAACAATGTCTTTAATGGTTTCTCCCAGATTTCCGACCAAGTTCGTATTTGTCAAAACATCTGAAAGATCAATGACAGCACCTGGTTTTATTCCAAGAGTTTGAGAGGATCCTGACTGGTGGGTTGTTGTTGGGCGAAGAACCATATGATGTGTTGCTACATTAGCATCAGTTAATCTAGTTGTAGCTAAATCAGAAGCTGAATCTCTAGCTGATGACGGTGTTGATGTTTCACGTGGGAATAAAGTAATTCGAGAAATACTTGTTGAAGTTGAGGAGCGCGAATAAGGAGAGTAGGGTCTAAATCTTCTAGAAGAAAGACTAATACTTGGTAAAGATGGTGTCGCCAAGTCTGAACTCTGATCTGAAGATGGAGAAACAGGTTCACTTGATGTTGGAACAATAAAATCAGTGAAAACAATATGAGTAGCTCCATTTGAATCAATTGTTGGTGTTCCTCTAAGAACAGATGGTTTGTCTTCTGAACTCTCCACTTTAGTACTTACTCCAATTATTTTTACATCTTCATCAGTATTTGCTTCAGTTTCAGACTTATCACTATCAGTTGTGCTTAATTCTGGTGTCTCAGTGGTGCTGGAGGTTGAGCTAATTGTCGATGTTGGTTCTATTCTAATTTCAAAGGAATCGGAAGGTGTTGATCTAGAGAATGTGGGTGGTGAAGACGTAGTCTGCTGAGGCACACTATCAGTTGGCGTAGATTCAATTGTTACATACTGAGTAACAACAGTCTCGCTATCACTGATGATTGTTTCTGTTCCTCTGAAAAGTGTAGTGTAATAAGTGTACGTTGTGTAGAAAGTCAGAATTTCACTTCCTGGTTTCGGTGTAGGTCTTGGTTCTTCAGTTGATTTTGTATTAACTATTTGAGTCTGAGATGTGCCTTGTTGAGTAAATAGGTCACTTGGCTGAGATGTTGTTGCACCTGGCACTGGAACTGGAACAAACAGAGTGATATACGAAGTGGCAATTTCTTCTCTACTTGACAGTATTGTGCTGGAATCAGTAAACAGAGTTGTAAAATATGTCAAAGTAGTATATTGTGTGCGAATAGAGGGCACCAAATCTTGGAAGGTAGGTTCAACGCTGGCAGACGAGCTTGTTGTAGTTTCTGTAAAGGCTGTGCTACTTGGAGAGATAAATGTTGTTGTAGTTGGATCTTGAAGCTGTTTAACTAACTCTGTTACGACACTGGGAGCGACTTCAGTAATCAATGACAGTACAGACACATCATTACTGAATAAAGTAACATAATGAGTATTCGTTGCTTGAATGGTTCTAGTAGTGTAAGTTTCTTCCGGTAAAACTTGGTCATTGCCTATAGTCATGGTTATAATGTCAGTAACAACTTCTTCCAAGGGTGAGACAATCGATTCTGTTCCTCTGAAAAGAGTAATCTGATTTGTGATTGTTCTGTATACAGATGTAACAGAAGTTGTTAATGATGGTTCTGGAACTTGTGGCGCTGACACTTGTGGGGCTGGGACTTGTGGGGCTGGGACTTGTGGAGATGGAACTTGTGGCGATGGTGCTAATGTAGTCTTTACTTCGGGGGTCAAAGTTGCTGCTGGTGTTGGTGTAATAGTCTTCATTATCGTGTAGGTTTCTGTAGAAGTGATAACTGATGAATGTAATTCTTCTAGAGGCGTTACAATGCTTTCAGATCCATTGAAAAGAGTAGCAAAGAATGTATGAGTTGTGTAAAGCGTCGTGCTGACCAAATTTTCACTTGTTTCAGTAATAGTAATTGGTTCGTTTGGAGCTGCTGTTTGGGTTACTGGTACGGAATAGACATTCGTGATAACCTGCTCTGAAGTAGAAATTGATGGAGTACCTTCTGAGAAGAAAGTAGTAAAGAAGGTAAACGTTGTAAAGAAAGTTCTTGGTTCAAAGAGTGTGGTAACGCCCTTGTTCATCATTAACAAGGCATCTGTAACCATGGTTGGACGCAAAGTGAGTGTCGGCTGTGATAACTGAAGCTCTGAGTCTGAATCTCCATCAGAGGCCATGATTAAGGATACTCCATTCGAAACTTTAGTGATAAGATTTGCCCTTGGTCCTACACTGAGCTGATTATTAATTACTTGGGCTCTAAGTGTTTGCGCCGGTTGTCGTGTATCGGCCACAGGAGAAACTGGAAAAAAATATGAAAAATATTAAGAATGAATGGTTTCTGGACAATTATTTCACTGGTCTTAGTATTAAAAAAAAATTGAAAAACAATGAACTTCAGTGGTATTAGTTTTCTTTTTAAATCTTACCTGCGCTATAAGATGGAGAAACCACATCAGAATAATCAACAGTTGTGGTAGAAACAAATGCCAAATCTGCCTCAGGATCTAATAAATGAAAAGTATATTTTGTCAACATTCGTTTCGGAATACTTTGTTAAAGTATTGTGTACTCCTCGTATTTAATAAAACATGAGTTATTGCTTTTGCAACAACAGAAAAATTCAATAAATAAAAAAATGCATTAGTGTTTTTCCAAAGAAAAGATAATCACCATAAAAGATGATAAGAAATTGAATTCAATGGCATTTTCTTATCTCAACTAACTATAAATTTGCAGACTTTGGACGTAAAATTTGACTGACAGTGCTTTCATAAATATTTAATTAATAGTAAATTTTTAATGCGTGCATTTACTTGCGTAGCCGAAACAAATGTATATTCTCTTATAAATTGTTTCTGTTACGAAGATGCCTAAAATTTATCCTTTTCACACACTGATGATCATAATCTCGATCTAGAAGAATTTTAAGTAAAAACAAAAATCTAGTACATTTAAATCTATTCAAAACATTTAGTTTTTATTTAAAAACTTTGAATAATCTTTCTTCATAAATGTATTCTAATTTCAATCTTAATAATAATTCTTAATTAATAATATAATTTTTTGTAAATTTTTTCTTTAGATATCAAAAGGCAATCGGTTATAAAATATCCGCAACAACATTTAAATAATGAACATGGAAGTTTATCGGTACAGGTGTTAAAATATTAAGTTTTATTATTTCCATATAATGTTTAATAGTGTATTGTGAATAAACTTTCAAATTTGACTCTGCTCTGAACTCTTTATCAAGTGAAGTGATTTTTAAAAATTTTGGTTTCATTTTCTTTTGAAGAATCTTGCTTTTGCATTAATATCAGGAACAAAAATTTGTTTCGTTTTTTAAAGAACGAAACTTAAATTAGATAGGTCTATAAATCTAACTTACCAAGTGTTTCGGTAGCAACCCTTGAATTTGTTTCTTCGATTGTGGTAAATGTTGGTGTACCATCCACAGTATAAGGAACAGTGTATGTAGTAGTTGTGAAGTAGGTGAGAACGATTGTCTTACTGGGCTCAATATCATCTTTCGTGACCAATGATGAAGACGTCACCAGGGCATTCCTGTAAGTCGTACTGAGACCAAACACTACAGGGACAGAAGTCATTTTCGTGTATGTCTCGTATTCAGGTTCGGCAGAAGGTCTTGGTCGTCGGCTGACTTTGACAGATACCGGTCGCTTTGGTGCTCGAGGTGACACACCGTCTGGTGATGCAGTTCTGGTCACCACATAGAATCGTGGGCGAGTTCTCGAAGGTCGAATTACTCTGGAAACGGACCTAGATGCTGAAACTCCGGGAGATCGACGAATTGTCACCTTCAGTCGTTTCCGACCAGGTGGACCAGCTGCAAACAGAAAATTTATTTAGAATGGTCAGACTTTAGAAATATACATGCAATCAGAAGTGGGACCGCTGTCTGTCAAAATAAGATTATCAAAACAAACGGTATAATAACTAAATTCAGAATTATAGTTCAAAGGTTTGCCAGTATCAAATACCATATTGATGCAACTTTTCGTCAAACTACATGAAGCAGGTAACAGTAATATGCTTTTGTATTCTGGTCGAAAAGTGATGATGCAATGATTTAAAGTTCATGATTCACGGAATTGGTTCGTAAGATGAACTAAAGATTTATCGAGCTGAAGGAAACTGGGTTATTGTAAACTGTAAAAGGATACTGTTGCAAAATTTAAGAAAAAATACTTTTAAATTTTATTAACTTTATATTGTAAAGAACAGAATAAATATCACGCAAATTCATCATGTTAAATAAATTTTTGAAGTCCACAAAAATTGGAGTGACTATATTAGAGACCGCATTCTTCATACTAAGAAGTTGGAAATTAAGACATTTAGAATGACTTTCCTCCTGATGTTAAATGCAGGATATATACAGGAAAAAATCCTCCTTTAAAAGAATAAACTTTTCGTAGGTGAATCTTAGAATGAGGCATATTTTATTTATATTCTAAGAAACTGCATCCATTAAATTCCAAAAATGCTACCTGTTTCTTTAAACCTTATACTTAGAATGAAGAATTAAATTTCAATTATTTTCAATAAGTATAAAATTTTTCAATAATGCATCTCTTTTTCATTGGTGTGACTATAGAAATAAGTGACAATAATATAAACAAAATATGAATTGTGAATCACAAGTAGCAAAGTTTATAATATATTACATGTGCTATATTTTTAATATTTTTTTTATTTAATGAACTCTTGCAAAGAATATGAATTTTCTATAAAATAATTTTTTTCAGTTTTAAAGTTTAAGTAAAAAGTTATTAAAGAAAAAAAATCAGCAAAAAAGTTATTTACCTTGATTTGTAGCCTCGGTTGTAGTTTCATCTTCTTCAGGAGTTTCATTATCATCCTCATTGTCTTCAGGGAATTCATTTTCTTCTTCCTCTGACGACTCTGTAATTGCTGGCTCTTCGCTGCTGCCTCGAGAAGACTCAAAGCTTGCCAACAAGGAACTAGAAACTGGTTGTACCTCTTCAGATTCCGTCTTTGTTTCAACTGATGGAGTTCTTGTTGAAATCGGACGCACTCTCACACGAACTCCAGGCCTTGGAGCAAAAACTCCACTCCTTATGCCACCTGGACGTTGAACAACAGTCGTAGTTATTCTCAGCGTTCCTCGCTGGGCTTGCGTTCGGACGATACGGTTGTTATCAGGAATTTCTGGTGTTGCTTCTCTGTTGGCAGAAGATGCTCGATTGTAATTGGATCCTGTTTCTGAAGCAAAAGATGGCTCGATTGGGACTGTTTGAGGGTAGGTCTGCTGATCTTGCACCTCCGCATCATCAGGTTCAAGGTAGTTGTTATAGATGGAATCTGTCTCAGATGGTACCACTTCAATCAGTGTGGGGGTGATGCCACCTCTGTCTATTACGGCATTTTTAATGTTATCAAAATGGATTAGCGTTTTTAACTGAAGATTTACTTCCGTGGTTGTACCAGCAGCTGTCCTTAGACCAACATTTACTAACTGTTCATTAGGTTTGATTGTGAGTAATCCGTTACTGTCTATAGTACTTGCGAAATCTTGCATGAGGAAAGGCTCTGTTTTAGTGTCCACGTTAGTTATTGTTTCAGATCTCTGAGAATGTGTGCTTTTATCTCCATCTTTTAATGTATAATAGTAAGTAAACAAAGTGTAATAAGTTTTGGGCAATTTAGCAATGTCAGTTATGTGGACAGTTGACAAAGTTGACTTTGTAGGTGTAATATCATCTACTTTCATCGCAGGTACTATATCTGGAGATCTTGTGTTGGAACGGCCATAGTAAACATCGCTGTTGTACAACTGAACACGAGAGGCCAGATTTACGATTGTAGTTGTCGCTCCTTGAGCACGAGAGCCAAGTGGTACAGCCGTCTGGACACCGTTTTGAGTTGTGAATCCACCTCTTGATTTTATAAGGTCTACTACTCTGGGATTAAGGGTTTCTGTTGCAATATTTGACACTACTGCTTCTCGGGTAGAATAGGCAGTCGAAGGGCCGTTCAAGAAAGTTGTCATATAAGTGAAAGTAGTGTAATAGGTCAAGGGAACAGCTACAGCGTTCGGTTGAGGCACTTTCTCTATGTCATTATTCACGTTCCCTCTTATCCTATTGGGTCTTCTAAAATCTTGAGTAGCAGCTGTGTTGGAAACTATTGCAGGACCTCTTGCTCTTACAGGTTGGATATCTTCGTCTCGGTAATCATCAATATCTGGTAAAGCATTGATAATTGGCTTTCTATCTAATAGCTGTCCCCCTGCTTGAGATCCAACTTGCGGTGATACAGGCCGTCTCAGCCTAATAACTCGGCGTGGTGCAGCCGTAGTTGAGGTTGGTTTTGGTCTTGGGGGAAAACGTGATGACTCTTCTTCTGGTTGATTAGTTATCACTCCCCGATCGTCATTGTTAGGAGGAGGTGGAATATTTTGGCGAGTTGGAGAATAGTTTGGTAAATTTCGAATAGCATCGTAGCCTTCGTTCTGACCGGAAGGGATTCCTCTTTCAGGAAAGCTGTTTGGAATATTTCTTGCAGGTTCAAACCTTTCCGGTGGACGATTTAATCTAGTTATACCGAAATTTTGAGGGCCGCGAATTCTTCCAAAATCACCAATAGGAGCTTCAGAAACAAAACTTGGTCTGTTTGGGGTAAAATACTGTGCTCCTCTTACAGGTCCAAAATTCTCCCCAGGAAATTCCTGTGGAATAAGGGGTATGTTACCGAAATTCGGGACATTTCTAGTGATTCCAAAGTTATCGTTTCGAATCCTTCCTGGCCCCATTTGGAAGAAATTAGGGTTGGGGAGATTTGGTGGAAAACTTTGAGGATTGGTTCTAAAATTGTACTCGTCTCCTAAATCTTCAGATGTAAATTTCTGGGGTCCTTCAGGTCTGATTCTGCGAATATAGGCCCTTCGGGTAGGAATCACTCGCACAGAGGGTATTGGCCTTTCCGATGAATCATCATTTATTCCTCCACCTAATAAATGAATTGCGTCAATGATATTATCGAAAGATCCACGTGGATTTTCATTCTGTGTGCTCACGCCATCTCCTAATATTCCACCGGGTATAAGTTGAGCTCTTAAACCCATAAAACTATCGTCATCATTATTTTCGACTTGCAATAACTTCCTTACTCTAAAAGTGTTTGTTTCATCGTTATTTTTACTTTGAAGAAGTTTTGTGTTAGCATTTAATACGAATGGTAGTGTCTCAGTGTTATGTATTTTTGTATCCCTATAATCAAGAAAAATTGTTTCACTTTCGTCAATAACATTTAGAAAGTCATTTATACTTTCTGTAGGTATTTGTGTGTTTGAATTATAAATGCTGTCAGAAAAACTTGAAAAACTGCTTTGTAAACGCAAATTGATGGGTAAATTGTCATCAGAAGCATCGTAGCGTTTTCTGTCATTTTTATGAGCGAAGGATGGAAGCGGTTGTATATTTTGAGTGGGACCAATTTGAGTGGAAGAGTAAGTTGTACTAGGGTCAATTTCTGTTACATCGCGGCGAAATCTCGTATGGGCATTCAAAGCTAGAGGAACTGTAATCATGGTTACGACTTTAAACACTTCACCGTTGTGAGCAGTGAACTGAATTGTCACTTCTGTAGTTACAGAAGGCATTATAAAAACAGGCTGTGGGAAAATAAATGGATGAGCTGTTGGAGCTGCTGGAACTTTTATGGTCGTTGTCTTAACCACTGTTTCCTCATTCAGTGTCGTGCTCGTTAGGGTTGTAAAAATAGTTTTACCGTTCAAAAATATTGGCAAAACTTTTGTTGATGTCAATGTTTGAGTTGAAACGAAGGAATTTTCTGAAACCGAGAGGGAAAATTCCGTGTTCTGCATAGGCATTGGTGGAACGAAAGGATTAGGGAAGTATGGATACTGCTGAGGAATCTGTGGAGCAGCAGATTTTTGCTCGAAAATAGTATTCGTCTTGGTTTGTAAAATGGTCATGATTTGCTTCTTTATAATAGTATCTGTTCTTGTTCCATACCCTACTTTGATTGCTAGTAAGGACGAGGTTTCTATTTCTGTACTTGCCAAAAGAACTTCTGTAACTACAGTAAACTGTTTATCAGGAGGTAAATCTGCGTCCGGTAAACCGGTTATTGCAGAAACTAACGTTTTTGTAATGCCACCCAAGGTAATAGTCGTCAGATCTTCTCGCTGGACGGTGCTTGTTGAATAAGCAGTTGTTGTAATAGTAGCAAATGATGTACGTAAGCCTAAATGCACGGGTAAAGTTTTGGTTGTTGTGAAGATATCGGTGATTGTAATTGGTCCAGTTAAATCGGTACTCATTTCATCAGGATACATATCATCAACTAGTGCAGTTGTTTCACCTGTTAAATAAGTTATTTGAGTTGTACTACTCGATCGTATCGTTCTTGGATCGAATTTAGGTGGTCTTTTAGTTCCTCTGCTACGACCGAAAACAGGTAGAGGCAAAGCTTTAAGCTTATCTACTAATAATTCGTTATCATCGCTGTCGAATACTGGTTGATAAGAATTTCCTTGGCGATTTCGCGAGCTAGGGTTTCTGCTTTTGTTCTTCCTTTTAGACCTAACGGTATCGTCTTGAAGGTTGTTTGAATTTTCTGTATCATCCATCAAACTCGCCGTTGGTTTTATGCTTAAGGAAAAGGTCGTTGTTAAAGTGAAGCGCCTTTTTGTAGAACTTGTTTCAGTCTGCTGCGTCTCAGTTGGCTGAATATTCTCTGTATATACTCTGCGACTATTTTTCTGTTTATTTCTCAAACTTGAACTTTTAAGAGTAGGTCTTGATCTTCTAAGTGAACCTATAGATGAAGCCTTTAAGGGTTGAGTTGAAGACTTTGTAGCTACATGTCTTGAACTTGTCGAACGCGAGTTCAATTTAAGCAATTTGGCTGGACGTCTAAACCGTGACGATGGTGTTGTTGAAGACATAAAAGTTTCCTCAGTAACTGATTCAACTATTGCCTCACTAGCTTCAAACTCCTCCTCGGCTTTAGGTTCTTCTTCTTTTTTTCCAAACTTTCTAGCTCTGCTTGGTAAAATATTCAATTTGCTTGATGAAGAGGGTCTAACGCTAACAGCGGTAGAAGGTTTGCTTGTCGTCAGGCCTAATTTCGGTCTTTGATTCCTCGAAAAAAAATTAGGAACACTCTTTGACTGAGTATTGAGAGCACTCTTTGACTGAGTATTAAGAGCAGAATATGGTTTGGAAGAATGAACCGATATTTGTCTGCTGCTACTGCTGTAAGTTCTGAAACCTCTATTAGAAGACGTTCCTTCACGATTCTTCGATGACGGAGAAGAACCATACTTCCTTGCGCTACTGGTGGGCCCACTGAATCTTTTGCTGCCATATGTGGTCCTGGGTGCTGTTGCCCTCTTGGATCTTTTCAATAGAGTGCTAGTCTTTTGATTTAAGTCACATTTTGAAGCATGTTTCATAGCTCTTAAATTTCCTTTGGAAAAGGAATCACTGTTTTCTTGGCCACTTTTCTTTGATGTCTTTGATGATTTCTTCCACTTTTTAGCACTTGTTATTGCATCTAGAGAAAGTTCGTCTAGCACCGATGGTGGTAATGGCGTAGTATTTGACACCAGAGAAAGTTCTTTCGTTTTCTGTAGATTATTTGAACTATCTGTAAACGAACTTCTTAGGTATATTTGGATCGGTTCATTTCTTTTTATTCTGAAATTTCTTGTACCATGTGCAAAGGACGTCCTCAGTGCTTCAGGTAGCAAAATAGGGGCGATTGCTGATTGTTGGTTTGCAGAACTAGTTGTAGAATCTTCTCCCTCTAGCTCATCAGCAGAAGTTTTCAATGCATCCGAAACTAAACTTTCCAGACTTTCCTCGTCACTTTTAGCTGAGGTGTTGTCTACAGTAATTTCATAAAGGTCCTTTGCATCTCCGATAATTATCGTTTCAGCATCGGACCATCCATCACTCGAAGAATCTACATTGGTAGCCGATGAGAATATAGTTAGAATTTCAAATTCAGGTTCTGGGGTTTCGCTTTCTAAATCTGTAATATCGATTGTTTTAATTTCTTCTAGAACTGAAGGCGTTATATATTCTTCAGAAACATCAAGCGTTATAGGTTCTACAGGTGTGGAGGAGCTTGAAGGCGGAATTGTTTCGATGGTAACACTCGGAACATGAGCATACATTCCATCAAGGTAAGTACCGTGTACTTCGAATATATGTCTCGTTATTGTACCATTTTCTACGTGTTCCCTAGTTGACGCTTCAATGAGGCCAACTATTTTACTTTCCAAACGAATAACTGAGGATTCAACAGATAAACTGGGACTTAAAGTTGGAATGGAACTAGTATCTGGGAGGGGGGAGTATTCAGTTTCTATATCTATAATAGATGAGGATAACAAAGCAGCCGTAGGAAGAATTGTTTCTGTCGATATACTTGGAACGTGAGCATAAGTTCCATCGAGATATGTACCATAAACTTCATAATAATATCGAATCGTTGAGTCATCAACCACCTTATCACTTACGGATGCTGTCACTAGGCCTGTTTTTAAATCCTGCATATAAAGTGTTGACAAAGGTTGCGAAGTTTCAGTCGGCACAATTGAAGTGATTTCCGGAGGTTCTGTAGTGCTAGTCGTTTTAACTATGGTTCTAGTAGTATATGTTCCTAAATGAGCATATGCACCACCTATATGGGTTCCATAAATTTCTGAAACAAATAGCAATGTCGTAGAGCCATCAACTTTACTTCTCAGTACTCTGGAAGAAAGAAGTCCAGTTTTCCTAGTTCCAGTAAGCGTGGCTGGAACTGTAGTTTGAGAAGCTATTCTATGTCGAAAAGACTCTCTTGTGGAAGACAAAGGCTGTGAACTGGTGAAGACTCTTGCAGTTTGCGCATATGCGCCTCCAACGTATACTCCGTGAATTTCAGTGGTAAGATGAACTGCGACTGGACCTCGAATTTTGCGAGACACAATGCTACGTACCAGACCAGGCAACCGTGAAGGACTAAATAAAAGTGCAGTAGCTGCCATAGCCATGTCAGTTTCTGTTAGAGGAATAATTTCAGACTGTGATTCAGCTCTCTGAGCGTAGACACCATTAATGTAAGTTCCATAAATCGTTGTGGTGAATTTTGTCATGCGGCCGTTTCTTGTGGAGTTTGAAGTTAATACAGATATCATATTTTTTGTCTCTGATTTTGACGTCGGTACACTAACAGTTGCCGTTACTTTTGGAATTACGTATTTTGAAGGTTGTGGAATTTTCGAGCTAAGTTTTTCCGTTTCATTGGTAGAACTTTCATTGTCGGAAAGCGCTTTAACTTCTGAAGCCAGCAACTGAGGATTAGATGATTTAAAAAAGTCTAGATATGCTGCATAAGCCTTGCTAAATTGAGAATCACTTAAAAAAGCGTCTCCTGATTCTTCATTTGTGTCAGTTACATTCTTATAATCAACGGAAACGGAAATATCGTTTACAGTGGGAGAACTAGCTAATATATCTACATCAAGCAGTTTTTCATTCTTATTTTGATCTGCAATATTTTGAACTTTGTCTACATCTTCACTCTTAGAATCAAGCTCACTTGAAAAAAGAACAACAGTTTCATCTAAGTCATCGACTGCTAAGAGTTTCCGAAAATTGAATTGTGGCAAATCGGTGGCAAAGCTCTCATCCATCGTAAAAGTGGGAACGATTGGAACTATTGTTCTCTTGGTCCTCGACTTCACGACAGTCGGAATAATCACGTCGCTAAGAATTTCAGTTACGGTATGTTCTCTGCTTCTTATTACTGGTGTTGCACCTCCGAACTCTGTTGTAAAATATGTGTAAGTTGAGTAAAATGTGACAAGTGATGGTTGCACTGACGGTACATGCTTAATGACATTTTGGCGACCAATTGGCTTTACATTTCTGTATCCAGCGTTTTCACTTGGTTTTCTGTTTTCCTGTCTTTTCGGTGGAAGATAATAAGGTTTCTGAAATCTTGGAGCTTGCTGCCTATTTCTACATGAATGGCATATTTCCTGGTACTTCGGCTGCCTGTAATTACTTGGCAGATTGGTGATTTGATCAGCATTTCGAACATAGGGTTTCGTCGGTTGAACATCTGGATAGTAAACTGATGAAACTACTTTTGTGCTTGTTTGAACTTCTCTTCTATTTCCAGGTTTCAAAACTGTTGTGTAGTAGGTATTCGTAGTATAATGAATTACCGGAGTTGCTTTAATTGTCTTATAGAAAGCCTCCGCAGCCTCCAAAGATAAATCATCGTTGATATTTGTGTAATCACTTTTATGTGCATCAAATGATGATAGTATTTCATGATTTTCTTTATCTAAATCTTCGCTATGGCGTCTGGTGTAGGAAGTGGGAAAAGATTTTGCTGACATTCGACTGGAATGCAACTTTGCATCCCAGTCATTATTGACTAAAAAATGATCGTCAAGGTTATCGCTAGTTAATAATCCTCTTTTAAAAAATGGCTGAAGGTTGTTGGAATAATCAAAATTGGGTTGGAAATCCACTTCTCTTTTACCTCTTCGATAAGATGGTGCTCGAGTTGAACCTTGACCATGCAAAGATGTAACCGTTGGTAAGACCACATCGGTTAAGATCTCAGTTACTGTATGTTCTCTACTCCTGACCGTAGGCGAGCCATCCAATAACTCTGTTGTGAAATAAGTGTAAGTAGAGTAATATGTGACCCGAGTTGGTTTTATTTCAGGATCACGTTGATAAATCGTATTGGTAACTCTTTCTGGTATTTTTCTTATATAGGTAGACGACCTAATGACAGGAACACTTGTCAGATAAGAATTCCTGCCTACTGCTTTTTTGTAACTATTATCTTTGTAGTCCCTTACATCTTGATAACTGTGTCTTCCTGAATCTCGCAGGCATGTAGGACATACATTCTTAGGACTTGCCTCAGTATGGTAAAATGGACCACGAACTTTGGTCGCAAAGGATGGTCTATAAGGTTGGTTATGCGTATGAGGGTAGACTGAATAAGTATGAGGCACGGCTCTCTCTGGTACTAGTTCATATCTTCTGGTTGGTATGATGTGTGGTCTTGAACTATCACAACATTTCTTTGGCTCTCTGAGATCATAATGATTATCTCGATAAGAATTCCTTCTGTTAGCATATCTGTCTTCCCTGGGGTAATAGGCTTGAGTTGATGGTGAATGTTGATTGTACGTTGCAGCAACAACCTTGGTACTTGTTTCAACAACTCGTTTTCCGCCTGGTTTCAGTACTGTAGCAAAATAGGTGTAGGTTGTGAAATGTGTCACGGGAGTTGCTATCACAGCATGTCTGTGTTCTGCACCTTCGGCAACTAAATCAACACTTTCAAGTAAATCTGACACATCAGATGTACTCACAGTGCCTTTCAAGTCTGAAGATGATTTTGAAATGGTAGGGACATTATCCATTGAGGGAGTTCGCCGAGTGCTCGAAATTGCCCGGTTTTCGGTTAACGCAGGAAGAAAACTAGGCTGTGTAAATTCATGTAAGTAATAATTTGGCAAAGTGCTTTCAAGACGAACTGAGCTTTTTTCATTTGAATTGCTTTCAGAAGTCAAAAGTGGAGTTACTACAGTCGTAGGGCTAACTTTAGAGGGGAATACGGATGCACTGAATTCTTTAGTTGATACTTCATTTGATAACCGTTCAATACTACTGCTTTTTTTATTTGGAATCACTGAAGTTTCGTGCATACCTAATACAACAGATGAGCTATTTTCGCTTTCTATTCTAGTTACTGTTTTTTCAATTGTTTCAAGCGTGGAATTAATATTTTCATCCGGTTTCATGTCCGTAAAAATGTTTCGGTTGTGATTAATTGAACTATCATTCATACTATGAAGTGTTTCAATATTCTCTGCGTTTGTTTCTTTATCTCCAATTGTGTCTATAGGCTTTTCTGAAGATATTTCCATATTATGTGAAATGGAGTTATTATTTGGAACAAATGAACTATTCTCATTATTACTTATTGAATCGGAACTACTAGCTTCCGAAATGCGCGATGGCATTGTTTTGTCTTCCGCCTTACTTGACAAAGTTGTTTCTGTGACATTTTCGGTCTGCGTAATTTCTTTTGCTCCCACATTACTTACTGAGGAATCGGGCGTTTCATTTAGCGATGTAGTTTCGTTGACATTTTGTTTTTCATCAAGACTTTCAGGTGCAAGGTCTGATCTTCCATGCAACACAAGAGGTAATGGGGGAGTCACAGCAGAAAGTGAGGAAGTTGTTGTATCGTTTTGACTATCTTCATCAGAAACACTTAGCAGTTTTCTGTGCCATACCATTTTTCCAACTGAGTGACTTTCGATTTCTCTTATTCGCCTGTTTAGTGGTGGAAATGTATCTGCTCTTGTATTTTGAATAGGTTTCCTTACTCGTGAAACTGTTGGAACTATAACATCTGTTAAAATTTCTGTTACTGTGTGTTCCCTCGTTTTTATCACTGGGGTTCCATCACCTAATTCAGTTGTAAAATATGTATAAGTAGAATAATATGTTACGCTGGTAGGCTTTATACCACTGTCTGCATTTGCAACATTATTTGGATATCTACTTCCAACTGGTTGGATGTTTTCCTTGGGTTTTATTCTTGAATTGTAATTACTTAGTCTGTTTCTTTGGTATACGTCTTCGCCATTATTACGTCTACTTGGATTGCGATCAGCAATACGTCTTCCCTGTCTACCATCAGCATAACTGCTTCCTCTTGTGAATGTATGCCTCACCAAACTTCTCTCACCTGTTCCGCTGTTTAAGGGAGGCCTTTCTTCAGGTTCCACGGCTCTTTTGGAACGAATTCTATCTCCAAATCTCAGAGTTGGTAACACAACATCTGAAAGAACTTCTGTCACTGTGTGTTGCCTAGTTCTAACAACAGGAGTTCCACCTCGAGCCAATGTCGTAGTTGCATACGTGTATGTAGAATAATGGGTTGCAGTACTTGGTTGTATACTTGGCTGTATCCTTTCTGACCTCTGATCAGGAGTTCGTCCTCTAACTACATTTTGTGGAGCTCTGGTATTAGGAACATATCTAGCAGGTGTTCCTCGCTGTGCCTCTCTGCATACTGGACATTCAGTTTCGTAATGATCATAGCCGTCATAGTTAGGTTGAGCAGGAATTGTGCCTCTCACATATGGAAGCGAAGGATTGGGACTTACATTTGTTTCTGTAACATACCTAGTGTCCACATGCACGTCTCCTCCTAATATTCTTGTCGTATAGTACGTAAAAGTAGTTCTATGCGTAATGTAAGGATCAGACCCTCTGTGGGGCTGGCGATCATATGCAACAGTTCTATCTACTGGTCTCTCCACAATCCTTGTTGGAATTATTCGATCTTGGGTACGTCTGATTGTGTTTCCTGGTCTATTGTAGGTTGGAATTGGTGTGACATTGGTTTCTGTTTCTTCTCTTGTGTTTACTATGGGAACACCATCTCTAAATCTTGTTGTATGATAAGTATAAGTAGTTCTGTGGGTTACGCTGCTTGGTCTGTATAAATTAGGATCGATACGTTGTGAATGAGCCGGAAGTACAGTACGCACAGTGTTAGTATAGATCTGACCTGGTCGGTATTGTGTTCGAATGGATCCGCCAATATATGGAGCTTCAGTGTGGTAATGCGGTATTTCTGTGTGAAGTGGGTCGTAATAAGTTCCAATTTCATGAATTGAATACCGTCTTGTAGGTATCGGTGTGACGTTAGTTTCAGTTTCTTTTCTAGTTTCAACAAAGGATGTACCTGGTCTAATTCGGGTTGTGTAGTAAGTAAATGTTGTCCTGTGAGTTATCTCACTTGCTCTGCCAACGTCATATGGAACAGTCTCTATATGGTAATTCGCGTCATCTAAAGGTCTTCTAATTGTCTCCAAGGGTCTATACGGGTCTTCAACCAGTGTATGGCGTACAGCTCCATCACAAGCAGGGCATTCTCCAAGTCCATAAACAGCTCTATCTGTTGGTTGAACTACTACAGAATCTACATGAAGACTGCTTTGGACTCGAGTTCCACCACCTGGTAGCAAAATTGTCGTAAAGTAGGTGTATGTCGTATAATGGGTAGTAGGTGTAAAGTATGCCCGTGCATCCGTAGAAATGATTCTGCCATCCCGTAATACCGTAATAGAATCATCAATTTGTCGTTTTCTTCTTTGAACAGTTTCATCTTTATTCTCAGAAGAATGTAAAGAAATATGCTCTTCAACTTTCGATGGGTCAATTTCTGGAGACGGTGTAGTAGACGCTGCTTGAGCATCTCCGACGAAAGTCTTAAGCTCATCTAAATTTAAACTAGGAAGCAACAATACTGTCACATCAGGAAGACTGTCCATCGTTGTAGTGGAAGTGAACTTATCAGTATCAATTCTATCCGAAGAATGCGTAGATTCATCTTCGACACTTACAACTGAAGGCATATTTGAATCAGATAAGCCAATAAATGATGAAGTTATAAATGTGCTTGAAATAATATCGCTATTCCTTAGAGATGTAACATCATTATCAGAAACTACTTTTGATGATAATGCTTCATCCTCTAGTGGATGATGAGGCAATGTACTTGCTATTCCAAAGAATACCATAACATCACTTGAAGGTTCAGGAGATAGATCTGTACTTTCTGACATCAGAGTCTTAGTAGCATCAGACTCTGTACCAATTGTATCTGAATTTTCATTATCTAGTTTTATCGAAGAACTGCTTAATATATCTAATGGCTGAGTAGAAGTCTCTGTCATAATTGAAGAAGAACCCTCGGAAAGTTGTGTTTTCGAGTTTTCCGAACTTATTTCAGTTGTAGAGACAGGAGGAGTTTCAGAAATCGAGGCAGTTCCAATAGTAATTTCCGATGGAAGTTTTTCACTGGACATTTCAAGCTCAGATGACAAAGAAATAGTTGGACTAATAGTTTCTTCGGCTCCTCCACTCAGAGTGTTTTCCATATTTTCCTCTGGTGTTACAGATTCAACAGAAGAATTTTCAATTTCAGGCTGACTTACTGTATTTATAATGGAAATACTCATTTCCTCACTTGTACTAGTAACAGCACTTATATCAGACACGGATGTGAAATGAGGTAATAAATCAGTTAATTCAGGGATTTTCAGGCTAGTTTCCATTTTGACTAAATCTTTTTCATCATCCGAAACTTTGGAAGGCATACTATCTTCATTGACAAATACAGGAATCTCTTGATTTGACTCATCGGACATCAAAGAAGTACTTAAGATGACTGGTGTTGTAGAAATAGTCATTTCCATTTCCTTTGCGGCACTTTCGAAATCTGTCATTGACGAGGACTCTGTTTTATCTGTGGTGATAAGGTTGGTAAACATTTCCTCTGCTATACTCATTGAATTAGTTTCACTAGTTAATGGTATATCTGCTGCTGAAATACCTTCTGAACTCTCTACACTAGCCATTCTTCCTACAATATTCATATATAGTAAATCCTCCGAGTCTGATTTTGATTCATCGACCATTTTATTTACATCCGGTTTAGATACTGCTGAAGTCATTTCTAAATTGGTGTTGCTATCAGTTGAAAGTTTCGTGGCATCTAAATCTGTAGTTGTTAAAAAGATGCCCGGGGCTTCAAGCTGATTTGATGCTGAAAGAGACGCCTTCTCTTCAGAAAGATTTGTAAATTCACTAAGCAGCACGGGAGTTGGGGTGATGGATAATTTATTCTCGTCAGCTGAACTGGATAAAATTCCTATGAGATCGTCTAAGTTATGAATGGCTGCCTCCTCCACAACTGTAGGGGAATTATTTACTACAGAAGTTATATCTTGTGGCTCATTTTGAATAGCCGATGACGTTTCAAGTATAATCTCTTTTGGAGATTCCTGGATACTCGAATTCATATCAATAATTTCTGTAGATTTGGTTGAAACAGGTCTTACTAAATTTGTAGATTTATCTTCTTTGCTCACTGTGTAAAATATACGAGAAGTACTTTGCACTATGTGAGCATAAGTTCCATCAATGTACGTACCTTCGACAATAGTTGTCCATTCGGTTGTTCGACCATTGATAATATCAGTACCAGTTGTTGATGTAATGACTCCCGTTGTGTGGATGCTACTTTGTGGAATATAAGGTATAGTTGGTGTTAAAATTAAAGGAATGTGACTAATTCCTTCTCCTGGAGCTTCGCCTTCAGCTCGTTTCCTCCGGATCAACTTTTCATTTGCAACTTGATATACATCATCTTTATCTGGAACAGACAAAAGTTTTCTTCTGTTGAAAGTACTATCAATAATCTTCTCATTGGCTTTTTGATTGGCAATGTTCTTCTTTTGATCTTGAGTCTGATTTTTTATGCCTGAATTGTTTGTAAACAGAGCAGCAATCTTTTGCATCAAGTCCCCAATTCTCTTCGGTTGTTTTAAAATGTAAGATTTCTTCGGTGGATCTTCAGATTTTTTCAGTAAGGCACTTTTACGTGGGAGCTCATGATCAAATTTTATTACTGTATAATCTGCTGTTGGAATGACGGATATTAGCTCACTTACTGCTGTTTGATATATTTTTCCAGAATTCAGTGATCCGTATTGTTCAGTTTCAGTGCTTATTTTATACTTCTTCTGTATTTGAGTTGGGGAAATTCTATGAACTTCTGAAAACTGAAAACCTCCATCTCTGTTGCTTGAAATTTCTATTTCTGGAAGGCCTTGACTAAAGTAATTTTTTTCCAGTGAACTTTGCCGGTCACTAAGGAACTTCGTATAACTATACTGAAAGTTGTTAGGAACCATTCTTGCCATGGAAGAGTGCAAATAGAGTGGTTCTTGATGGCGAACTTTTTCAAGGTCATCCATTTTTTCAGCCTGTCTCCTCTCTGTTCCATACTGATCTACACTCAACAAGATGAAAACACTATATAAGTATGTTGAAAGGCATAGAGGTAAGCTTGCTGCTTTCTATAAGCGTTTCAAGGCTGCCTTGTAGCTTCTAATAGGCGACGATTCACGATGGCTAGCAGAATATCAGTTTAAAGCAATGATTAGTCAAAAGCGTGTAAGCAGTTGTTTCATAGCACAGTTTTATTAGTCGTTGTTATATGTAATTCTAAACAGTGATGTGAACTTCCATTAGTCCACTTGTAGCTGTACTGTCTGTTTTTGAAGCTGTCCTTCAACTTCGATCACAACCAGCTGAAAATTTTGCAAAGTTTTCCATCCCCTGGAGATTGCAATTCGTTCTTGAATTTGCTTGACAACATTCAGAATCCTTTCTACTGTATATTGTTTAATTCTGTATGATTATGTGGTGCAGGGATAGACGCAATTGTCACATGTTATAAGATGAAATCCACCATTTGAAAAAAAAATTTCTAAGTGTCAAAACACACTTTAAAAATAATTTTTATTTGAACTCATCATTTCTCTGAACACATCATATAAAGAAACATGTTCATGTGAAGCATTGTACAATATTTGATGATCAGTGATTTCTGTGTAATTTCGTTTTTGTGTTATGTATAAGAGTATGAACAGTTTATAATAATCAAATCAGCTATGATAGTAACGAAAATTAGTCTTAATTTAGGTAAGTAATGGTATTTGAGATGAAATGGTAGATCGTATTTTTAAAATGGTTGCTAGCAATTATTTCTTTGTAAATGTGATATTTAGAAAGATACTGTTTTCTTAGCTAAGCACTACATTGCAATTTCAAGCATTAGCTGCAAGCCTAAATGAGCACACAGAGCGAAATCAACACGCATTAAAGCACACACTATACTTAAAAGTAAGCTATTAACGTTTAAAATAGTTAGAAACATAAATATTTATGAATTGCACAGAAAATGAAAAACAAGAAACATAATGATTTAATAATATTAAGTATTACATCTAATATTAAGAAATTCTTTCATATAATACATTAACACATAAATTAACAATACTGATTCTAAAAGTAATTAGTTTACGGAGAATCCAATGATATTTTTCACGCTGTGAAACGAGCAGCCTTTAAATTTATTTGTAATAATCAAGGTTATGACATTTTAGCGACTTAAATTATATTAAGTAATATTTTAGATAATTTTTTATTGATTTATTCACTGTTTTTTAATTAATGTTATTTGTTTAATTTTGTCACATTTTTTATTTGCATTCTTTTTTTTTTACCTTGTAAAAGATTAGTATAATATTATTTGTATTAATAAGACTCATTAAAGCTGCTTATATCGATTTACTTCGTAGATATTAAGAAGAAATTAATTTGCTACAATAAAAAAGTAAGCATTGGTATGTGCCTACGTGTGTGTGTTTCCCTCTCCGGAAAATAGGCAGTACTCATTTCTTAAAGTTTCAAATAAATTATTTACCGTTAAAGGATCCGATTTAAATGAATACATAAAGTTAAAATCATTAATCATATAAATAAAAAGACCTTATGCAACTTCAAAATGCCTCAAAATTTAGTAAACAATTTCGTTTTATATAGAAAATCAAATCATAATGGAAATTTGTGCAATTATTTTTTTCTTTCGAAATACAGATGGCGCCACAAAACCAAAATGCAATGCTGTTCAAATAATGTTTTTTCTGACTGAGTTAGGAAGAAGATTCATCACCGTTTTACTAGAGGATTATTATTATCATTATTTTTCATGTATGATCCTTTTTCCTTTCATTTTTTTATTGTTCAGTTAGAAAAATTTGTGAGAATCGGAATTATTACTGGAAAAACTCCTGTTCATTGTTTGAATTGAAAATTTAAATGGTTAAAAGAAGAGAGAGAATTATTTTAGAAATTCAGAAAAGGTGTTAAATGATTTCATAAAATAACTTTATTTTCAAAGTGTTATAAGAAGATCATATAATAAATGGCCTCACCGTTCATTGTCAACTACAACTTAATACAGAATGTTCTACTTAATACTCTGTACAGAATATTTTGCGTTCGAAATCTTTACATGAAAGAAGTTTGTCAAGACAGTAAGTAGCTCGAATCTTAATTATAAGAGATGCTGAATTTTGGACATAAAGAGCTTAAAATCTTGTAACTTTTTTTGAAAAAAAAATTGGCAGAGTATGAAAAAAAATTTTTGGAGTTATTTAATACACCTTCAAAATAAAAATTTCCGCCTTTCTCATAATCCTCATCGAAAAAATATAATTTATTTAAGGTTGCCTTTGAAACAAAACAATTCAATTCTGTATGAAGAAATCAGAAGAATTAGCTTTTGAAAAAAAGGCTGTAGTTTACACTTATAATTTAATATCTAGCTTTTAGTTTTGAAATGTAACTTCAAAGTCCATTTCAGTTTCAGAAAATAGTTTGAAATTTTTTTTTTTGCTTTCCTTTTTTCTACCAAATTTAAATCAGGAATATTATCTTAAAAAATACTACTAATTTGAAAAACTATATATAGTGCGCTCGTTTCTCTAAAATTACTACCAAAACGACTATAGAAGCACTTTTAGCCAAGCTGATGATTGTTTTCTTATTTAGCTTGATTCAAAGACTTAAATGTACGTAGTCTGACTTTTAGAATAATAAACTTCGTGCTTAAACATAAATTAATCAAATAAATAATGAAACGAAATACTGAATTTCGAATTCATGATCGTAAAGTAATTTCAGCAGTAGATTTATTTTCAGTTCATAAGATTTAACAGCAATTAAAAACATGTTTCCAGAAGTAGATTTTAAAATTTAAATCTTCATTTGATTACATTTTTACAATATGAAATCAATTATGTTCACATAGTTTTCTAATATTCCTTTTTCGAACAAGTTATTTGAATTTCGGAACTAACAGTGACATGAAAAATTGTCCCATTCGTTTACCTCGCTAAGCATTTATACGCCATGTGTCGAATCCAATAAACTCTCCACTTCATACAAATTGAATCTTTCATTAACTAGCAACTTTTCCGGATTTTTTTCCAAATCCACTTCGATCTACTGCCTGAAGGAAATATTCCAAACAAAAAAAGGAAACATTCGGTAGAAACGATGCTTCTAGGCTCAGACACTTCCGAAAAAGAATGTCAGTAGAAAAATATGCAAATCACGTCGTCGAATAAGCGGCTTAAAAGAAAGAAAATGATAATAAAATCCATGTTCCTAATACTTAGCTCACGTAATTGGAACTTCCTTTGAGGCGATATACCACTTCCGAATCTTCGAGAAAAGTATTTAGGGAAGAAAAAGGCTTATAACCGAAATCGATTACTTTAAACGGATAAAAATGGCGATAAATTGAAATAAAAATGTTTCGACCAATATTTGTGTTCTGGTTTTAATTCGTGATTGAATTGAACGGTTGTTTTTAAATGATTGAGTTTTATGTCTGATTTTTTAAAAATTGTGTAGAAGTGAATTTAATAATAAGTTATTTTTATAACAAAAAAATGTTCTGAAATTGATTAAAATTTTGGTACGTTCTTTGAAACAGCTAAAAAATTCCTGGAATTGTAAAAATAAATAAGGATAAGATTTTGAGTTTTTATTTTTTCATCCCAAAAATTATTATTAAGTGTGATTTGTTAAACATTCACGAAAATTCTTTGTTATTTTGATTTTAAAAAATATTCTCGACTTAATTTGGAAGTGCGTGAATTATCTTATGGCAGAAAATTTTATTTTATATTAACACTCATTGAATTGGTTACTTCGAAACTTTGTATTCTTGTCTGCACATTAAAAAAGGTTTTAGACTCTTTTGATGTAATTTAAAAAGTTTTAGCCTGTAAAGAACAGTATTGAAATATTTGTACGTTATATTACGTTTCACATAATTCGCTTCATTAGTTGCACATTTTTGGTTATTACCAAAATTTTTCATTAATATTTTACCATCCAGGATCATATTTAACATATAATTTCCATGTAACTAAGTCAACAGATTTTTTTAAAAATATCCATCGAAATGAAATCTTAAACCTGACTTTTCCGAAAATACTATTTTACTTTTAGGCGTATTTTTCTCCCAATAAATAAATAATTAAGACAGCCTTTTATTAATTTTGTCACTAAACTCATTTTATCCTCAAATAATAATCAACGGAATAAAAATTCAAACAACAAAAAGATTTTTTTAACTTCTACAAATTTCATCATAGACATCTCGCCACGCCTCTCACATTATTAATTTGAATAACTTTTAATAAATCTCAAATATCATTTTTCGTTCGTCACATTTAAGGCGTTTTGAAATCATTTTTATGTTAGATATTATCAAATGTCTTAACCGATCTTATATAACGTTACTAAAAAGTAAAATATGAATGAACATAAATTATATTAGTGGTAAAAAGTGAGATTTGAAATCTACTTACGGATCTGCCTTTTCCGCCTCCTCTTTTCAACAGCCATTAAATCTTGAAGTCGACTTTCATCCGGGCACCGCGCCGTAGAATTTTGAGGGTCTTCTGGAAAAAATCGAAGTGAAAGTTTTAAAATAATAATTTAAAATTAGTTATGCGAATTGTAATTATTGGGAGCTATTTCGGAATTCTTAAAATGATGTTTAGAAACAGTTGGATGTTAGTATGAATTTTGTTTTTTGAGTAATGAAAGTATGATACTTTCCTAATAGCTACATGCCATTTTCGGATATTAACCAAGTAAAAAAATAACGTAATATAATATTGATAATATATAACATAAGAAACGTAATTTATTACCTAATAGGCGAATATACAAATGGCGTTTCGTAAAACTTGATTGATATTCGCCAATGGCATGTGGTTAATTCAAAAGTATCGAAAATATAAAACTATTATAAGAGAAGGCCATTTTAAGAAACATTTTGACTAATATTTTTGTTTAGGTTTTAGGGGTCCTTTGACTTTTGTACATGATATCTTTTTATTAAATTTTCAAGTTGAATCATTTAAAACGTTCTGCTGTCAATTTAAAGATTTTGCTAGGGGAGCCTCTTTGGTTTCAAGTGTCAATCAGTGTATCCCAGGCCACGGTCGTTTTGTGGTCTGGGCTCGTTTATATTAAATATTATACTCTCACCATCTGGCGAGACCACGGGTACGCAATAACTTTACTTGTTTAAAGATCATACTGATTCCCCTTAAACAAGTGTATTACACACCACCAAGCCATGCATTCCAAACCTATGTGTTGTGACAATACAAAAGAATCCTAGGTCAACAAGAAGATGTATATGTGATATTATTGCATATTAGATATTCTTAGGGTTGCTATGCTTCCTATATATACGGGACTGTCACGGTATTTTACTAATCAGTCCAGTATTACTGTTTGTCCCGTTTTCTCCTTAACTCCATCAGTCGAAACAATTAAAGCAATTTTGAATTCGTCATTATAATTTTAAAATGACTTGCGCCCAATTTTATAATTATATGATCGAAGAAAATTATATGATGAAGAAAGTAAAATCAATTTTAAAATATGACTGGGCTAAAGAGGTTTAACCTTACATCTTTTTTTTATTATTCTACGTGTTCATTTTATTAGATTATTTCAAATTTATTAATTTTTCATCAGAATAGGTAAAATAGACCATTACCAACACCCCTTTTCATGTTTTATAGATTTAGCACTTAAGCAGGTCATTCATATGTCTTCCAAAATGGAAATTTTGGACCACGGGAAGGAAAAAGCAATCGTCGAGGTCGAAAAGCTATGAAATTTAGAACAAATGATTCGAACAGATGGAATTCCAACCAATCCAAATTCCAGCCCTTCATGCACCTGTTCTTTAGGTGGGACCCTTAGCGAGGGTAGTCAGCACATCAAACGATTTGACTAGATTGGGACCTCTCGCCTAGGCTACCTTTATCGGAAATAATCTGAGTATCAGCTGAGTGGGGGAAATAGGGGGGATCGAAGAACAGCTGTAGAGGGGACGAAGATATCGCTCTCCTCTACTGCCAGCGCACTTTGGAGTTTCAGATGAATGACGTGCCTGATTTTTCGACTTGAATGGGTGGAAAAAACCAGTGTTGGGACAAATGGATGGAATGGACTGCAGATAAATTGCCGGCTTTAAACTTCCCGTATTAGTGTTTGGAAATTATGGCAACCCTAGATATTCTACCATTTCAGACCATGATCTACCACGATCGTTAATGCGGATCATAGTAATATCACTTACGTTTCTGTTATATAAAGAATAATCACCCATCTTTCAATTATACCTTTAAAGGAGCCGTTTTTTTATCAACCATATGAGGATCGTGATATACGGGTTCTAAACTGTAAAAAAACATGTCTATACAGCTTATGAGAGCATTTATTTAGAAGCGCAATGCCGAGTTTATGACTTTCCGAACTCAGAAGAGTTGTCAGATTTCCTAATTTATAGCATCAATGGCCTCGTAACTTTTCCAACTCTCACAGGAAGGTTTGCAAATAGCAGTTTGTGAATGGGATAATAAATATGAATTCAATTATTGCGTTCAAGGTAACAATAATTTATTCATATATATATATATATATATATATATATATATATATATATTTAATGCTCTTTTTGCAGACAGCGTGTTAACATCACAGCATTTTGTTGTAAGCTTTCCAGGTCGAACCGTAGTAAAACTCCTCTTCGCTGTAAATTTGCAATGATTTAATTTAATTGTAAGTATGGGATTCGATACTGTAAACTCTGTAATTCAGTTCCATAGAGGATCAAAATTTGTAATGATTCGATTATGGATAACTTTTCTGTCAAGGGAATGACTTAATAGTCAAATAATATTCCCTCTGTGAACTGAATTTATCCAATTAATTATTATTTGACTATTAAGTCATTCCCTTGACAGAAAAGTTAACCATGTCAGAGCTCCGATAGCGAGTAGCACTTTGAAGAAGTTCGCCATTCGTGTTCTCTTCCATTTTTCCCCACTTTATTTGTTTAATATGAATCTATTATCATTTTTATTGAAGCATGATTTTTATTGTTCGATTCTATCCTAATTCATTAGTTGTTTATAGACAATATTGTTGATGCAATCATTGGATGCTGCTGCGCTGCGCGCAAAAGGTATATTGTTATCACTATTGTTTACTTCTTCTGTTTATTCTGTATTTCTTTTTTGTAATTAAATATCTTTCTTTTGTATTTTATTGGAAGTTGCTGCATTTTTTGCGCCATTCTGTTAAATGCAAAGTTTAATTTTTAATATCTCTTTTTATATTATTTCATTTGTACTTGTTATCAATGGACTAAGATATTTATATATTTAGTTGTATATCTGTGTTTTCCCATCGAAATGTTATTTTGTTTTTAAATTAGTTGCATCCAACGTTCTAATAACACTATTATTTTCAGCTTATAACTAGAACGGTTCTGTCGGATTTAAAACAAGAATGGTTAAAATATCATTTCCCATTGGATTAACTTTTCTAATTGTCACGAAAAAATAAGTGGGAAATCAATGTGTATCTTTTGTTTTCAAAACTTTTTCATGTCATTGTGGGTGGTTTTTTTCATTTTGTTGAAGTCCTGATTCCATAGGCAATGCCATACGCGTACTGCTAGTATGTATATTTTTACAACTCGTTGTCTATGTGTATAAATGTCTGTATATATGTTTTTGTAAGTCATATTTTTAATAAATTGTTTTTTTTTCAATTGAATTGTTCTACCTGTTATTTGAACATAATTTCACTTAGTGATTTAAGATTACATTTCATAATTTAATGTTTAATTTATCTGTTGTATACAATTGTAATTCGTATATCTGTTCACTGTTTATGTTTGTAATTCATTATATACTGGAGAAAGAGTGGGGCATCATACCTCTTCATTCTATCACATTGCAGTGTGAATAAGATTTAGGAATTCATATATCAACTGTGCTATACAATTGTGCATACCTGAGCATTTTTAAACATGTGGGCTGAACAGTAAGAACTGGTTGAGGTTAACTATGTTAAATTTAACATGTTGTGCTTTCCATTAATGGAAAAGTATATTTAACCGAAAAGAAAAACACAATTTAAAGTCAAATTTTGTTTCTTAGGCTAGTGGTACAAAAACAGTTTAGCCTTGGGGAAAAGAAGTAGTTGGTCATTAACTTATATAATGCCTATTACACAGTTATACATTGTCTCTGGTCTAAGATTTTCTTTATGACTTATAAAGCACCTGTATACTAAAAGTACCTGTAAACGTTTACCTGTATACTAAAAGTACCTGTAAACTTTTACCTGTATACTAAAAGTTTAGTGTTTTCTAATACCTCTACATTATTACACATATTGAAATGATGTACTAAATATTTCATAAAATGTATTCAAGTTTTTAAGATATTTTGTTTTTGGCTTCTGTCTTTCGAGTATAATTAATTTCTGATTATATGTATACTGGTTTTAAAAAAACCTCTACAGTACTTCCATAATGGGCTCTTCTTAATACAATCAGCTCCTAACATGAGCAGGGGTCAGGAACCAATTTCCACTTTTTTGGGGGTGCTAACTTCCAAATTAATGAGCATTTTTGTACGAGCAAATTTCAAAATTTGGATTCATGGTCAGAAATTGAGGGGCAGTTTTAGGTGGTCAACATTCAAATTTATGGTCATTTTTATGTGGTCATGAACCAAAATTCTAGATCATAATCAAAAGTTAGAGGTACTTCTATTAGGTCAACTTTTAAAAATTGTGAGCATTATCCAGAACATAACGAGTAATTTTATTCAGAAAACTTTCAGGTTTAAAAGGAGCTATTCGCAAAGTAACGAATACTTTTATACGAACAACTTCCAAAATTGTAAGCAGTTGCCAGAAAATGGCAGCCACTTTTATACGGTTAAGCTTCCAAAATTGTGGGCAGCGACCATGAAATCACGGGCACTTTTATACGGTGAGCTTCCAAAATTACGGGCACTGTCCAGGAAATAACGGGAACTTTTGTACGGTCATCTTCCAAATTTACGGTCAGTGGCCAGGAAATCACGGGCACTTTTATACGGTGAGCTTCCAAAATTACGGGCACTGGCCAGGAAGTAACGGGAACTTTTATACGGTCAACTTCCAAATTTACGGTCAGTGGCCAGGAAATTACGGCCATAGGTTTACGGCCACATTCATAAAATCACGGTCAGAATGTTTTACGGGCAAAATGTATTTTAACGGGCAGTGGACGGACCCTGGGCTGCCGGTCACTGCCCGTAATTTTGCGATGAAATTTTTTACAGTGTGCAGTTTTATTTCATCCATATGGTTTATAAGCCTTTCTAAGCATAAATATGTAATAAAATTTAATTTTTTAAAAACTTACTTGAATTATTTTTAACGATATACTTCATTTTTAATTACTTCTACATCCACCGTAATAAGCACTTCTACTTTCACTTCAAGTCACGAGTCTTTTCGGGAAATCCCCTTTTTCCTGTATATAACCTCTCTGAGCATTGCTAACTGCCCTTTTTTGCTCTGTCTTTAACTGTCGCAACGACACACGGCCGGTGTTGTTCGTCATTAAAACCATGGTTTAACGTTTCAATGTCATTTAAAATGCTAAATTAAACGGAACAACTTTGCAATGCCTCAATAAAAAAATCTTGCGTTAATTGTCCCTCGACTATTTTTGAAAATGCCTATACAAACACCCAAAAATTGAAGACGTTACAAATATCTCTATTTGTTTTAATGAATTTCCGCTTCACTAACGGTTATTTCTTTTTACTTTATGACAAAACATAATGATATATCGACAGGAATATTATGATTCAATGAAGGGTAATCATGTTCTTAAAAATGATGTAATGCTTGCTTAATCGTAACACTTTAATTGATATAAATTACCAAAATTAACTACCGAGTTTAATCTAACAGTAATCAGCATGCGTACTACTGGAAAATTGCAACCTCATCAGATGACTGTCATGTCAAAGTAATTACTCAACAATTAACTGTTTTAAGTGCCATCATTCATTTGCATTTCAGAATTAATTGCTTCTTTGTAATCCCCGAATAACACTTCCAGGCACCAAAGTTTTAAATAATTCATAAAAAAGGGCTGCACATGGGCTTTACTTCATCGGTATGCAGTAAATAATTTAATTACTTCTCGCTACCATTTAAGATTCCAGACTGCTAGGCCATTATATCGAATCTTTTGTGCATTTCAAACGTATTATTAAGCAAATTACTTCACCTAACTGTTGTGTTACAATGTTGCACGTTATTTTTCAGACAGCTGATATGGGTAAATAATCACTTCTTTTAAACCAGTAACAGTTGCAAACTCGCACTATGAGGAACTCACCTTCATCTGATCCATCTTCGCAATCCTTGACTCCATCCTTAACCTTATGGCTGTCGACGCAGTGCGGCAAACCACACCGACACCGGTGCTGGCCTCGGCCACATTCTGGTAAAAAGGGGAACAAACATCATTATTTATGTTATTTATGCAAAAAAAACAACTCTCGTATATTCGATGCGGAAGTGAAAAAAAAAACATATATGATTGATGTAGACTCTGCATAAATGCTTGCGTCAATTTTGTTGCTTTGGAAATTAATGATAGGCGAAAGTGAAGGATTAAAAAGTTCATTTAAAATTCTTCCTGGAATGCTGTATAATACAAGTTATAGAGTTCATGACATTAAATTAAGGGATCATAAACATGCACAGATTTTTAATAAACTTTTGTAAATAGCATAAAGGTTTCTTGGCTTCTGCTTCAAATCATGAAGAGAATTTAGAACTAGCAAGAAAAGTGAAGAGATAATAAATATATTGCTAATAATATAGAAAATTAAATAAATTTTCTAGCATATACCGTAATTTTTCCTGTTTTTGAACAATCGACAAATTTTTTTAGCAGGAATAACGAATTATTATTTTTTAATGAAATTGTTCAAACAATTTACTTTCCTAAAATTTATTGCTAAAAAATCTGTTTATATTTCTATGACAGCTATTTGCATGATTTAATAATAGCGAGGAAGCATTTTATCAACAAATTTCACCAAATGTTTTTAAAAAATATTTTTATTACCTTCGATTAAAATTATCAAAATACTTTAATTTTTAGCCATAGTATATTTTTTCAATGCAAATAAATCGATTACCGACTGTAAGTACAGTTTTTAATGCTGTTTTGGTATTAAAAGCAGAATGTTTATATTCATTAGCCTCATAAGGTTGCAAGTATAGTGAAATAGCAAAATAAGCTATTATTCTGCGCCAAAACCAGTAGCTATGAGAAGTATGCAATAATTATTAAGATAATGGTATATTCTTGGATAATTATTTTCAAAATAGCGTAAAGTTTCAGTGATTGTTTGCATTTAATATAATGAAAACTTTTTAAAGTCTAATATTTTTTTAAAGTTTGCAGTACATATTTTTTAAAAAGCGCACAATTTTGTAACATTAGTCCTTTAAACTCGTTTAACATTCATATCTTTATTCATTTCATTAATCTCGTTTAACATTCATATCTTTATTCATTTCATTAATCTCGTTTAACATTCATATCTTTATTCATTTCATTTCATTAATCTCGTTTAACATTCATATCTTTATTCATTTCATTTGATTAATCTCTTTTAACATTCATTCATATTTCATCATAACATACATATTTAAACATTTCATATTTTCACATTTTCCACGCAAAAATCTGTTAAGACTACATAATAATAATTTTAAACAATTTATCATCGTATTATTTAGTTTCAAAAACAATTTGATATTCAAATGACAGCACGAAGAACATGCCAGGAAAACTTTTGTCAGCAATTTAAAATTAATCCACTGAAAACAAATTTCTTTCTGCTACTTCATAAAATTGGCACACTTATTTTTCCTAAAATAATAATGTAAACGAGGTATTTTACATGGAGTGTGTTCATATTGTTTACCCTTTCTGTGAAATATTAATCAACCCTTTTGACACGAAAGGTGCGCTTACCTTCGTCCGATCCATCATCACAATCTGGCCATCCATCATGATACCTTTCTTTGGGTATGCACTGATGTATCGTTTGACACGTGAATTCCTCTTGCGTATTGCACTCTGCGAGAAAGAAAGAAAATACATCAGAAACTAATGCATCAGTCATCAAAAAATACATCGGTTTACAAAAATACTGAGAATAAAAAAAAATGAACCATCATGTGGTTGGAAAATCTTTCTTGTTAACAGTAAATTTAAAATTTAAGGAGATAATACAGTTTAAGCTGGAGAAGAAACTGAAATTTTAAAGAATGTTAGCATCGCACACATTTATTACTTTTTTAAAGTGTTTTCCGTTTTCCATTGTGTAAACTGTGTTCTTGAATATCTGAGATAAAACTTTATATCATAAGTAGTATATGAGATGATATCCTTCGTTAACATGTGGCGTTGAATACATTTTTCAATGATGGAGCTAAAGAAAAGGTATTTTTCCAACTTTGCCTATCTCGTTTTGAAGGGAGGTAAATTCTATTTTCTTTTTTGACTAACATCGTCTCAATTAGTTTTCTAACTTTTAGAACCATAATTGCTGGAAATGAAGGCCTTTTAAAATGAATTCCTAGTGGAATGACATAGTCATATTTCGGAAAAAGCGGAGAGCGACCTTCGTGGAAAATGCTTTAAGCTAAAGTGGTTCACATTCGTGTTGAACTGGAAGAAAAGCCTGCGAATCCTTCTGTTAGCCAGCATGGCATAGTGCAGCGATTCCCTGACCACCTATTATGTAAAAAATATTTTGAGGCCCACTAACTAAATATACAAGTAAAAAAATACAAACACATATAATGCATTTTTATATTATATATTGTATGCACGTATATGTTAGTAATTAGTGAAGCTTACAGTAAAAAGATCTAAAATATTTTATTTATAAAAACAAAAAAAAAACGAGTGTGACTCTTGAAGCTCCCCTGACTTCGACTCTTGGCTAGCGTTCCCACGGCCCACTAATGCGCTATCCGAGGCCCACAATTGGGCCGCGGCCCATAGGTTGGGAACCGCTGGCATAGCGTATTAATCGTTTCATTGTTGATATATGCTGTCCAGTCTGGTAAATGATGTTAGTTAAGAACACAACAAGCAAGGTGTTCTTAACTAGCACAGCAACAAACAAGCAGGGTTTTCTTAATATTGGAGATTGTAGTCTTTAGTTTGTATTGTAACTATATTATCATAGGATTCTAACTGTTATGTTATCCAAATTATTTAAAATAAATTCCGTCATATTAGTCTACGTCATGAAAGTTAATTTTCTTGTGGTAAGTTTTAATTTGTTTAAAGCAGTTATTCTTACATATGGGTTGATATCCCTTAAGAATGCATGGAATAGTGAGCGGCGAGAAGGGAAAGCGTGAAAAAATGTTTTAAAAAATGAATAATTAATCATTGAAAAAGAATTTGAAAAGATACATTCTGTTAATACGAAAACAGAATGTAGCACTTAAAATTATGTCAATATATGTATTTAACACATAAAATTTGGTTTGATATTCATTAATTTTAAACACAAATATACATCAGAAGATTGGCAAAATTCAATGAAAATCATTGCAAGTTGATTAAATTTCAAACATATTGGAAACGAACCAGCGAACGATTGGTTTAATAATTTTTAAAAATCCCTGTGGTTTAAAACAAACCATCTTTTTAACAATCCCTTTCCTTCCAACTATAAGAAATGGACATTTCATAGTTTATTCCACATTTTTTATAAATTTATTTCTCGGAAACAAAATATCTTACTCCCATCCTGATATATGACCAATAAAAAGAGGAATAAATCAATAGTGTGGACGAGGACAACGTACTCATTGATAGTATCGCGTGTCACCCAAAGTGTCGGGTGCCGCAAAAGTGGACAATTCTTTTGTTTCCATGTAAATTGATACAAGCCATTGTTCGCGCGTCGGCACAGCGGGCGTTCCTCTAAACGTACGGACTGTGTTCGCCATTGTAGTCCACAAACGATTGCAATTTGTCACAAGTTTCCGGTGGAATGAATTCCGACGAAAGAAATGAA
>BGPR01000012.1:1984789-2016250 GCA_013235015.1 Araneus ventricosus
TTCATACTTTTAATTTAATATCTATGAAATTTAGAAAAACATTCTTTTGAAAATAAAATGATTTGTATATAAAGATTGCGATTGTCGTCCACAAACGATTGCGATATGTCACAAGTTTCCGGTAGAATGAATTCCGACGAAAGAAATGAAATAGTACTTCAGTTCGATTATGTGTATCAGTATGTGAGTAGGTTTTGCTTGTACTTTCATCGATATTGGCATGAAATTCCGAAATTCCTCCAATATAACTGAATTAAATGAATCAATGATTGCAGAAACCACATGAGTCAATACTATAAGAAACTGTTTGTTTTTTAAATCAATGATATTTTTTTTACCTGGTAGATTTTATATCTATATTGTGGCTTCACTTGACTCTTGTCATTTCTTCATTCATTATGTAAATACCTCTTCAGAATGTGAAAAAATCATAGACTCAATTTTAAAAAATGACTCGTGGTTTCTGCAATATAAACTTAGTTATTTCTGCATATGTCTGATGGGAATGCAGAACATTCTTACACTTTTAAGGTTTAACCGATCGTTATTGTTTTTTGGTAATCCAAATTTTAATTTGATATCAAAGCATATTCTCACAGTTTTGGAAATGGAAAAAGAAATTATATAATTCAATGGTCTATAATTATTATTTGATTAAATTATAATTTTTCCACTTTATGGTTGTTAATAAAAACTTACGACCGTTTTAATGAATAATTTAGAATTTTTATTAATTATCTGTAGAATTTTTTCATATTCTTAATTTAAGATCTACGACGCTTAGAAAAACATTCTTTATAAAAATAAAATGATTTGCATATAAAGACTATAAGCTGCATTTGTATAGTATACTTTGTTTCATTTTAACGAATGAAAATGTTATATAAAGTTTTACAACTATAAAAATAAACAGTTTTATCGTTTAACTATTATCCATTCATTATTAAGCGCGTAACCATTGTTTAGTTTTATAGCCATAAAAATAAAGCCAAGAATATGGTTTGACTATAAAGTTTAAATTAAACATCCGTTCATTCTTATTCAATGCACGGCTTCGAAAATAATTTTATTATAATAGCTGACAATCTACAGATTTCCACTGCCCTATTCGTAATAAACATAATTAATTGTGGCATTTATTTTAAAATGTCTAATTAAAAATATCTATTTTCTAAGTTCATTCACAGACATTATCAACAGGAAATGCAGTTTATGAATATAAAACATGAACTGCACTTTATGCATATCAAAACTTATGCACTGTGATAGATACACGCTTTATTATCAAAAAGCACACTTTAAGATGCGCATACGTTATATTCTATATTTATATTAAAATTTATGCACTTTATATATATTAAAACTTGCGTAGGTTAGATAATGTATAGTTAAATCGTATGTAGTTTAAAACTTATATAGCTAAATCTGTAGTAATGCATATCCCAATTTTATACTCTGTGCTCGAGCATTGTGCTCGTATATGTTAAATCTGTCGGGATCAACCCTCCTTCTTCCACTTCGAAGAAATAATCATCCAATATTTTTGCGTTATTGCTTATAGATGCAACTCAATGATAATTTTAGTTGCCTTTCTCTAGAAATAGACATTTTTATTGTCACTTCCCATTAAAAATAAAGCGCATCTCATGAAGAGCGTTTTCTGTTTTCTGACAAATCTTTGGATTTTCAAATATTACAGGAAATATTAAAATGTTGATTACAGTTGTAGATATCAATATCCTCTTCCTGCTTCGGTTTCAAATAGACCGTGGTGGGCCGGGGCTCCAGGAGAAAAAGATCGAGACCCGATTCCGGTGCAGAACCACCGTGCACGTAGGCCTTGTCTACTTGAATCTATGGATTTCAAGCGACCTCCCGCTTTTAGATGCAATTGTCTGGTGCAATTGTGGAAGTTTGGAAACGGGATGTCAGCTTTGGTATCATCCTCGTCATCTGATCACGGTTCAAAATTTGCGAGTTCAATCCCATAAAAACCTCATGTAGTTTCAAAACGGGATGTTAATCTAACTAAACTAAACTAAAATCACAATTTAAGTACAGAGCTTCAATCGCATGAGACAGTACTTAAATCGCATTTAATTGGTCCTTAAATGTTAGTAATAGCATGATATCTTAACGATTAAAGAACTAAAATCACAATTTAAGGACAGTATTTCAACCACATTTAATTTTTATATCTAGCTCTTTAAACAAATAAAAAGTAGTTTGAAAAGATTGTAATAACCTGATATCTTAACCCTAAATTAAACTAAAATCACTATTTAAGTACAGCTCTCAGCCGCATTTCATTTTTTAGCTCTATAAACGACTAAACAGAAGTTTGGAAAGACAGTAGAAACGTGATATCTTATCCCTGTAATGACTGTTTGGGCAGTTTCAGGAGATGAGATGATTATCATTTAACGGCGAGAAAAGCCGTTTCGTTGTTAAATGGTTAAATGTTATTTGTATGTCTCCCTGCCAAATGCAGTTTAAGTTTGAAACATATCTTTTCTTCATAGGAATATGTCTTTTAAGGAAAATTAGAACTGTTGGTAGATACACGGATAATCACTTGAACAAATGCCTTTCGATATCATAAAATCAGTCTCCAAAATAACATAGACTGTCTTTAAATACAATGTATTATAAAAATACCCTTTAGAAACCCAGAACCTATAATTTAGCAAAACTGTAGTCATTGTGCTGACGATCTACCCAACTAATCTCCTTGTTCTTGATCCAAATGCTGCCCATGATTCAAGATCTGATCATCACCACTGAAGTAGAAAGATTTAGTAGAGATAGAACACATTAAAATCCTATTAAATTTCAAACGTAAACTGAAATGGGTGAACACATTTACGAATTGAATTAAGTTTAAGTAGATTTGTGAATGCTGATCGTGTTTATAAAGGTTTTCGTTTTGAGGCAGCCATTTAAAATGTGATTAGATGAACCGCAGATATGATGAAATTCTTGACTGCAAGGAAATTAGGACTCCTTCAGGGTTTATTTAATATCTGTTTTTCCATTTCATAAAAGTTTTTAATCATGTAGCTTCAAACAATTGAGGTGATAAAAATCTTTGACATAGTTAAAAATTGCTTAAAGTTATTTCTCAGATTGGGTTTCTTTTGAATGAAATCTTGCTTTGTTTAATTTAATGCTTTTCACTCAATAATATTTCAACAACAATAGTATTCAACAATATTATTTTCACTGTTCCACTTATGAGAATTTTACATTTTTACAACTACCACAGATTTTGCGTTACAATGGATAGATATGAATTTCCCTGAAATTGTTGAAGTGTTTGGAAAAAATTAATAATAATTTCATTCCGATACTGCACGATGTTTTATTTTTTAAATATAAACTACGCAATTCTATATGCGGGAAAAATAATTCTAAGGACTAGATTTTAAACTTGTAATGGAAAAAAAATTTCAAAGAGAATTTCATGATTCCTTTAAGAAACCAATAACTATTAAATATCGTAATCGTAATCGCAAATCGTGTATGTCTACAAAGGCGAAACAGGAAAAAGAATATGGCCGCCCTTGTAGGAGGGCGCCATTTTTTTTCTTGACCGAATTGTAACGGCAATACCTCTAGACCATCTATTGATGGCAATTTGGCATTATTTTTTAAACAGATTGAAACGAATTTTGGAATGAATATTTTTCTAAATTAGGGTATAACAGCCTTTGTTGCTAAAAAATCCCCAAACCTCGTATTTGAAGTGAATCAAGGCGAAACAGAAGAATGTTTTTCAAAGATTTTCCTAGACTTTGCCTATATTATTGTGAACAGGACAGTGTGTGTTATAGTTGGACCGACAGTTCACAGGACAGTGTTATAATTTGACCAACAGTGGAACAGGTTTTGTAAAGAAGAAAGTGAGTGGCAACAGAGTTGATGGAACGTTTTTTTTTGTGAGGCATGTGTGTTAGAAAAAGAACGAAAATGGATGATGTCGCCTTTTTGATTCCTGTTTTCAGAAGTGAATTTTTTTCTACAATGTGTTTTTAAAGACACAGATTAGTGATTGACTCGTTCATCACACGTTTCTATCTTTCGTTCTACGCGTTCTTTGATGTGCTACTCACTCAAAAGGATCACAGTGTCATTTGATATGCCTTTTTGCAGCTATAGTGTTGCTGCCACAATTTAGCAATTATGTTAAATATATCACACGTACACACATATATGGCTGAAATACAACAGCTATTAATATTACAAAATGTTAACATCAAAAATATATAAATGGAAGAGGAAACTAGGCTTATTTATCAACTAGAACTTAGTGTTTATCTTAGAATTGAGTAAATGTTCAGTTGAAAATTAAATATATACATGCAGACGCAGCGTAGATAAAAATAACGAATATCAGACGTTTCGTATTTACCTTTCATAGGTTTAACATTCCATTTATTCTCGTTTGCATAACCAGTATTTTATAACAAATATGTTAATATTGCTTTGCAAATAGTAAAAAAAACTCTTCTTATATTCTTTGTTATTCTTCGGAAAGTTACATATTTCGAATAAAGCTGCTAAGGATATGTTGGCATCAGGGAGTTCAGATCAATCTAAATTTATGGATCTGAACAAAAATATTTTAGGTTTTAGACTGTTTAAGATGGTTAAATAAAACAATTTATCTTTCATTTGTAAATTACTTTTCATTCTAAGTTTATAAAAAAAAGTGTTTTCAACGATGTGGAGAAAATGTATCACATGATGCTGAAAAAAAAGCAAGTTCCAGACAACATAAAGATAAAAGCGTAGAATAAAAGGTTCACACTTAATTACAAATCCAGTCCATAGCAAAAAAAATTATTTTCGCTTTTAAGCTGCAAAAATAAAATAAAAACTCAATTTTCTTAAGCTTACAGTTATCACTATCTCAAGATTCCTTCTAGAACTAACCCAAAAAAATCGTTAGCTCGAGAAGTTTTAGGCCATCGAATTCTTAATGGATTAAAAATTTCAGAAACCTCCAGGTATTTCCTGTTCGAACGTGTCTCTTTTGCCAATTACAAGTCACGTGTTAAAGATTAAATGCTTTTCTACGCTTTGCTGAATTTTGTCAGAATCGGCTCTGCTTTACACTTTTTTCTTTCAATACTCTCTTTGTTTTAGAATGACCGTCTTAGTAAGAAAGTGTCTCGAAGTTCTCAACCTCGCTGATAAGATTTGTGAAGAATTTGGGAGGTTCTAGACTTGTGACGTAATTTACGAGAAGTCGGAGAACATTTCACCTTGCTTTGTGTTGAAATAACCTGTACGAACCTTCGCGGCGAGACATTTACTAAAGCACATACTAAACATTTACTAAAGCATAAAAAGTAATAAAAATACTAATGGCAATCCATTTTGTTAATGTCGTGGCAATGTCTTGTATAGCGGCTTACATAGTAGGTAAGGCAACCCCACCTTTTGGCACCTCCGTTAAGAGTTTAACGCTGGATCTTTATTTAAGAATTCTGGTAATTCGGAATTTTGATAAATATTTATTTTACGAAAGTGGACGATTTTTTTTCTATACTTAATGGCTGAATTTTTATTAATGGCGTTAATTCCTGAATAATACATGTCAGATATGTCGTGACACTTATTTCTGGATTGCATTCAGAATCTTGCAAGAGGATAAAAAAAAACGTGACGTCAGAACACAATTTAAGGCAGCATGTATTTGGATATCAAAAAGCATATACAGTTACGATTATTATTTCTCTCTTTCGTTACATGAATTGACACCATTTTCCATATGTGCGTTCTTCGAATTAACTGAACTTTAAGAATAAACAATAATATTTGACTTCAATAATTCCCTCAGAATGCAAAAATTGTGATGCTGTAATAACGGTGACGGTTTATAACGGCTATTAATTAGGAAAATCTATCATTTACAATAGTTAATGCCAGGTGGCGATTTTGTTGCATTTACTTATGCACAACTTTGAATCTTAAAAACGATACCTGCATCTTTAACAAAATAAATAAGCTCAATTCTTACTTTGTGATGGTTTAAATCTGAAATGACGATTGAAATCTTGTGTAAGCGCATTTGATTTTAATGAATTTCCTAATTCATTCGTGCAATTTTTAAATATAACTAAAAGTACTCGCATTAATATTGCTGCATTATTTAACAATTTGTTTAAAAATTCAGTAATTTACATTATTTTATACATTTTTGCCTTAAATTTTCAATAAAACGATATATAAAACGGCTGGATTTCAAAAATATAGTTCGTATTGCCAATCGAATTTTTTAAATCAGTTATCGCTATTTGGTTTATATCGAAACAAATAAAGTTAAATTAGGAACTGGCAATTTATTTGATTGCCCATTTTGAATCAAACTTTTCTAAAATACGACAGGTCAGCAAGCAAGATAAAAGAAACGTTAAAAAGTACCGTAGAATAATAATTATAACGTATTATATAATATTACTGTGGAATGCAGTGTTTCAGACACCTACTGGAATTTTCAGACAGTACCGTTAGATGTAGCTTTCAAATTAATAGCCGACTCGCTTCTTTTATATTAATAGCTTTAATTGTAATAGAGTATCATACATAATAAGTGGCGAGAAGATGAAGAAATAATTGTTTTTAAATTTCCTTCCAGCTTTTGTTATCGCAAATGCACGCGTAATTTTAAATGCATTTTCTGTAGTCAGTAAACACTCAACGCATAGTTTGAAGCTTCTCTCAGTTAAGCACACAATAGCTGTCCTATTTTTGTGTAAGATAATGTATTCATATTCATAACGTATGAAAGAGATAAAGAAAAAAAAATGAGACCCGAAAGCAGGTTAAATTTGCTGAAACAATTAAGTCAAGAGTTGATTTTCAACCGCAATTCTCAGATTTTTCTGTTTAAGGTTAACATGTGCATACATATTTAAAAGATTGTCACGCCTTTGTGTTGCGTTAGCTATCTAATTAATTCCGTGTACTTAGTTTTTGTTCTGGTGGCGTCAGAAAAGATGAAATAGTTAATCAGTTACAGTGGATAACTATTACTCGAACCAGTTTTTAAATCGTGTTGGTTGTATTGTGCTTAAATGGATCAGAATTTGCGTTGTTTTAACAAATAGTTGATTTTATTCGTATTCATACCTATTGAAGTCAAACAGCTAAAAACTAGTTTCATGTTGATTAAATATCTTAGATGATTTGCATTAGTTGAGAATGAAACGGGATATTTCAAAATTTAAACTATAATATCGTTTTAATTCTTATAAATGCCATTATTAAAGATTAGATACAGTGTTTTATTTATGCATAAGAATAAAAAAGAAGCTTAACATTTCAAACAATTATTTTATCATCATTAGTTTATTCAGAAATTCAACAGTTTCAAGTCTATTTTGTAAATTATTCGTCAAATTACATATGATCTTAGAAATTTTTTGTGCTTACTTGCAGAGTAAAATCATATGAAAAGGCTATTTTATACACATAAGTAAATATGATGCATACGATAGTTCTGTAGCATTTAAATAATTTGCGTAAATATTAGATTCCTCTTGTAATATAAAAATTAAAGATGCATTTTTAATTCAAAATAATTACTTTCAGCCTATTATAAAGGATTTCAATTTGATTTTTTGTTATTTATCTTCAGCATGAAACCACAGCATATTAACACGCAAAGGGATATACTGAGAAGCAAAACTACGTGAATGATTTTCAGGAGTTGCTTGACTCTAATTTTTATAAATTTAAAAGACTTTGCAGCTAAATACTCGGAAGAAAAGTGTGTATGTGATATTTGTTTAAACCATATAAATCGCTTTTGGCTTTCTTCATTCGTAGTTTTGAAATCATGGTAGTAGATTAAATAGTGATTTAAACAATTATACCATTAACATATCCCATGAATGTAGTGGCGAATCCAGGGGGGGCTATCGGGCTGCAGCAGCCCCCCCCCTCAGAGCTAAACCAGAATTCTTGATTTTATACAAAATCATTACAATTATTTGTTCTTAATTTCCATTTAAAAACAACAACAACAACAAAAAAAAAAAACGTGACAACATTGCTTTCTTGCTTGATAGGCTCGAAAATTTTCCTACTTTTCTACTCATTCCTCTTGTAAAGTAGAGTTGACGCGATCGAAAATATTTCTTTGTATTTTTTATTAAATTATCGAAAGTATTGTACTGTTTTTTATGATTCTTATTGTCAGGTGAGTAAAGTCTGTAAAGTTAAAGTGTTTTGGTTTACGTAAGCCATGAGGTTTGGCATTCGTCACGACGATACAAAATTTTTATGACCTTAGCCCCCTCCCCGACCCGAATTCTGGATTCGCCACTGCATGAATGAAGCTACTGGAGTTCTACAGGAAGAAGAATGTGGAGTCCAGCACAACTTTATAAAACAAGCATTTACGTTTCTCATGCTATTATGAAGTCATGTTGAGTTGAATTCATTATTAAAGATATAAAATCTAAACCTATTACAATATTCAGCTTTTAAACAAATACATTGATATGAATGCGATGATAAACTTCGAGTTTCTTTTCTGAAGATAGTGCCATAGTAAAAATTGCATTCCAACGTAATAATAATATCAAAAATAAAAAATACAAAAACATTCTTTTTCAAGATATCATTAAACAAAGAAAGAAAATGAAAAAAGTAATCTTACAAAAAACACAACGACTTATATAAGTTCTTATTATTTTCTGCGTTTAATGATACTGTTACCTAAGCTAATCATCATTACGGTCAGCAAACCATATAAATTAACTTTCTTAAAGCACTGTAAGACATCTTTAACTGCAGCATTTCCTTTGCTTGAAATAAATGGAGTTCAAGAAAAAAAGTTCTTGACAAGCCACTTTCATAATTTTAAATTGAAAATGATTGTTTTTCTAAAAGTTTTTTTTATTATTATTTTTTGTTTTGTTAACTGAATTCTGACGTAAATGGATATTTTCATTATTGTAAGTATGTACATGTTTACTTTACAAAAAAAAGTGAAAATAGCGGCAATTTTTACTAAATAGCAGCTGCAGGAACAGCGATAAAGTGAAACGAAATAACGAAATTTGTTTATCTGTAATTTAAAGGGATTGAATTAGGAAGATGATTCCTTTATTCCATGAGAAAAATTTTGATTTTCTACCCAATTCAGCTTTATGTAAGAAATAAGAAAATTGTTTATTAAATATTAACTTAAATAAGTAAACATAATGCTCAGTTTCTTCTTCTTTTTATGTAACTTGTATTCTTAGAATGACTATCATCAGAATAATTCCAAGGTTAAATTATGCTCGATGGAAAATGATTCGAATATTTTTTTTGTTAAGTTTTCCTTGCTTACGTCAGTTCTAAAATCGTAGACCTTCTTAGATTATAGACCTATTAGAAGATATAAAATTATGACCTATTAGAAGATATAAAATATGCGACGTTTCTCTTCTTTTCTTTCTTTTTTATTATTATTTTACCTCAATGAAATATCTATGTGTCATTCTAAAAATTAAACATTCAGAATTTTTTAAGCAGCAAAACATTGGTACAAACTTATATTTAAATAATGCGAACTAATTTAATTGATTTCATAATTATATTTTCAAAACCGTTAGATATTCTTTTCCTGATATTCGAATAAATTTTTATCAGGGATTTTAGGGGAAAAATTGAAAAAGGAAGAGTTATAAATTAATCAGATTTTCTATTTGCAATTATGTAAAAAGCTCATTGCATTTTGTTTCCTTAAATTCCAAAATTCTCAAACATTTTATTAGAAAAATGAAAAGATTAAAGTTATTTAAGGATTTTGATTCATTTAAACCAAATGAAATCTGAAATTATTTTAAGAAAAGTATTTCATTTATAGTCCTGAAAAGAATTTATTTGCATCATAGACATAAGATTAATTTAATTTAATATTTGTTTAATTCCTTTCAGCAATACCAAATTTGGTGATATTACAAGCGATATAATTTCAATATAAGTAATATGATCAAATGTGAATAATTTGTGTTTCAGTAACTCTAAAAGTTAACGTTTTTAAGTTGTATAGTTAAATTCCTTTAATTTTTACACTCCTCATTGATAAAGACGGATAAAGTTAAAGAAATCTCAATTTGAACAATATAAAAAATAAGAATTTTAATTCCTTCCGGTGTCTGAAGGCCATGAGAGATCTTACAATAACCTTGAAATTCCAGAATGATTTTAACTCGAAGCGTTAAAAAGAATGATCAAATTCAACGATCAGTAAAGTTATTGGTAATTTCTCTGAAATATTTACACATTTTATTTTATCACAAGATCTGTTTAGAACTATCTTTACAGATTTAAAACCATTTCTGAATAAAAGAAATAAATTTTAATAAAAGAAGTTTTTCTCTTAACTTTTACTAGCAGTACGCACACGGGCTTTCCCGTGGAATCAGGACTTCACCAAATGAAATAAAAAGTCGCCCACAATGACATGAAAAAGTTCTGAAAACAAAACAAAAGATACACATTTTTTATTTTCCCGCTTATTTTTCTTCGCGATATTTTTCAACTGTAGAAAAGCAATACAGAGTACGTTAATCCGAAACAATATTAAAAAATTGCAACGTGAAAATGATTATTATACAGCAAGCAAAATATGCGAGACTTAAACACGTTAAGACACTGCCGAAAATAATAATCGAAGTCATTCAGTTGAAGGTTATGACGTATCCTGCGCTCTGCACCGTCAGCCAATGAAATTGCAACAATGTATGTTGGGAAGGCTCCGGAGAAACTTCCGCGGCAGAATGCTCGCGAGAGAAAAATATCTTTCAACTGACCAGGAAAAATTAATTTTAAAAAAATGGAAAAAGATATTTTAACGGTTCTTGTTTTAAATCCGACAGAATAGTTCCAGTTATAAGCTGAAAAAAAATTGAAAACAATAGTGTTATCAGAACGTCGGATGCAGCAAATTTAAACTCAAAAATAAAATTTCAATGGCAAAACTGACTATTTTTTAAAAATTTATCAAAATTCAATATATTACGTTTGAAGCTCAAAATAAACTTCATTAGAACGAAAATTGTTTGTTCTATCCGATGGTGCATTGATTGTTTTTTAGCAATCATTAGAAAAGATCCTACAGACGTAAACGTGCCAAAAATGACCCAAAATTCCGGCTTCGAGATACAATGAGTCACCTTTGCAACTAACTGTGTGCCAAGTTTCATCGCTGCGAGTGCGATAGATTCGTCTGGACATCGCACACACACACACACACACACACACACACATTGCCTTTCATAAGTATAGAAATCATAGTAGGTTACATGTTATCATTCGAGTTATTTCAGTGGTACTCAATTTAATTCTTTGCATCTTTTAAAAAATATGATTCCATTGGTTGAAAGAATCCCTGATTTACAAAAAAGATAAACCTCACCGTTTACTAAACTCATTCATGTATATCACACACTGGAATTTAGTGTTAAGTAACACTGGACTAAATTCTTTCGCTACACAAAACCATCACTGAATTTCAATCGAGCACCACTGAACTCACCTGGCGCCAAAAATAATAGAAAAAACGCCATAAAAAGCGCTATCTACAAGTTGCGAGTTGTTGGGAAACCCACGCATCTAAATTTATGAGACAGGTTTTGGGGAGCGATGCCCACGATGCATACATAACACCTTCATTTTGATCAGATTGATGGGCGGAAATTAAAAAAAGAAGGTCTCTTTAAGATGCAGAAAGAGCAGTCGGCTCTGTTAAATGATGTGGGGGAAAAACCACTCGCGGTTTCCTCGAAATTGGCGTAACAATGGTGCGTTGGTTCACGGATTAAACGGTGCGTTTTGTTTAAATCTTGGGAAAATACTTGTCTAAAAGGAAAAGTGGAAATCGTAATCCTACATTTATGGAACGAATGTGGGAGAAGAAAAGTAAATAAAAGTCGTTTAGTCAAACAACTGTCATTATTGCTTCACTGTCGGTACTTTGCTTTTTTTTGTGGGCATCGGCCGTGGGATTGAGGAATCGTAGTCACCCCCACGTATACACAATGTTTTTTTTTAAATAAACATTGAATTTTATGGTTATACACATGTATCACGAAAATCGATAGTTTTTTTCTACTGTATGATTTTTTAACGCAGCAAGCAATATTTTGTACCAAGCTAGAATGGATGACGATTTTTGAAAATTGAGCTATGATTACTAAGAAACTATTTATTTGCTACAAAAAAAAGAATTTTATTGATGAAATGCATATTGCTTTTTAGTTAAAACACGCCATACTGAGAACGTCTATCGTGGTTTTGTGTGTTACGAATTTTATTAAACCCAGCAATTGTTACTACGCAACGATTTATTTCTTAAGTTTGGTGCCTACATTTATCTATCTTGCATAGTTTTATTTTAAGTGTAGAATAAATGCTTTAATGACGTGAAAACGTCTTTCCGCTCGTTACAGTGATAGTCTGTTGAAATTTCTTGTGTGACCGTCAGATTTGAATCGCTAATAACTACGAGACTAATAATGCGGAAAGAATGGTTGATCCCACATCGGATAGATCATATCTGTAAGAGTTTGTCGCATAGTATTTGTTTTGGCTCTGACGTCATCGTACTAGTGTAGGCGCATGCGCGTGAATGTTATGAATTAGCTTTATGTAAGGGTATAAATAAGTGTAGTGTCGAGAGTATAGAGGAGTATTACTAGGACCCCAAGTGAGTCAATAAAAATATTTATCAGAATATAAGTAAAAATCGGTATTAAATTAAAAATTTCAAACTCTGCATGTTTTTTTTATTATAACATGCAGAGTTTTCTTTCGAATTGTACGAAACTTACAGAATACTTGACAATACTTAAAAGAAACATTGTATTAAAATTTGAATTCAAAAATTGAATACTTTGGGAAATATTAGCATTTGTAGTAAATAATGTTTTACTGCGCATACGAGAAATGTAGTTTTATATACTGCAAACAGATGGCGCCATCAAAAGCTACTCTAAATAAAACATGAGAAAGGCGCAGTTCGGGTCCGCGCCGCAGATTTGTTGTAAAAACATCGGGATAAAATCATAAAACAAGTGTTTCGCATTAACATGTAATTTAATTATCAATCTCTTTAATACAATATTGACACAGAGAGGTATAATGGTTACAGAATAGATAAATCACAACCTACCACAGGCCCTTGCTACATGCGATAAACTTGTGATTTATCTATTCTGTAACCATTATACTACTCTGTGTAAATATTGTATTAAAGAGATTGATAATTAAATTACATGTTAATGCGAAACACTTGTTTTATGATTTTATCCTGACGTTCTTACGAAAAATCAACGGCGCGGACCTGAACTGCGTCTTTCTTATGTTTTTAATATTTTAACTGCCGATTTGAGCCTCTTATAGTAAAAGAAACAATACGGACATATTTTTAGCTAAATGAACTAAAACTTTAGTTGTTCTTGTTGTTTTTCACATGAACAATTATTTTCTTTTTTATTCAATTCCTTGTTAACTACAATATAATTTGCTATTATTTTAAATTTCGAGAATAAATAACTTAATTTTGATTCATTAGTTTAAGGAAATTTTATTTTAGAAATTGTAAAAGTATAAAAATATGAGTAGCCTCTTTGTTTTTTTCTTGGCAATTCTTAATGTGTCACAAAACATATTCTTCGCTACATGTAGTAACCATTTTTATTTCTAAGACGTTTTAGACGTTTCTAAAATCTGTTTAAAATATAAACCGTGGCCATACTTTTGGCAAACTATAGGATTAAATAAAATAAGCATTAAATAAGATGATAATGATTTTATCGTTTGTAGTTACCGGATGTTTTCATCTATTGCCAGTGAAAAGGAAGTCTTTCGAAAAAATATAAATGAAAATTTAACAGAAAACGAGATTATGGAAACGACGTGCATGGTTAACTAGTTGCATTTTATAAAGTTTCGACACACTGTCTTCCATTTTGAATTTAAATGCTCTTTTGCTTTATTTGCTCAACGTTTATGTTTGTCTAACATTTGTAGAAATTTCTTTCATAAATTATAGTTACAAAAACTTGCGGTTTCTCTTGAATGATGGGTTATGTTTTATTTGACCTTCACGAGTTGCTTTGGAAAGGACATAACATGAAATCAGCAATAATTCTTGAATTCTAACTATAGGTCATATTTTATTTTGGAAGTATTTATTTTAATTTCGTGGAAACTGACCTTGGAATTTAGAGAAGATTTTTTATTTCAATTCCGTAGGCACATTACTTATGAGATTTCCAGATTTCAAAATGTTTTCTTTAATAGGAAAACACAGTTTGCATTAACACACGTAAATATGCAGATTGCTTGTGTAAAAGTATGAAAACATTTTCAACAAATTTTAACACATCTTTGAATGAAAGCTTCTATTACAAAACAGGAGTTGGAGCGCAGTTTGGAATTTTATGGCGAAAGAGCCAGCTTTGACTCTACTGCGCCAAAAAGTAGGAAACATCTTCATTTATATTTAGCAAACTCCATTTTTGAATAGTTCAGCTGCTTTATAAGGAAAAATTATAGCATGCCAATATTATATACCAGATATTGAACACCATTTGTAAAATTTTAAAAATAAAAATTAATAAAATTTAGATAGCATTTTTACGATAAGGGAATTCTAAACGGGCTGCAGTTTACATGCATTATGGGATACTTAAGAGAAAATGCATTATGGGATACTTAAGAGAAATGCATTATTATTGTACGAAAAAATATTCTCCCTTAAAATAAGTTAATTGTTGAAGGATACTTCATTTCTCTGAAAAGGAAAAAAAGGCATTAGCTTTTTAGTTTATAATAACAATAATCAAAACTTACCAAAATAGATGTGTAAATGTTCTCATTGTAAAAGAAACTTTAAAGAATAATAACAGGTGGGAAAGCTTTAAATTCCAAGGCTGCCTTCATTTGTTATGGATAAAAATACTCTGAAAAATCTCGAATTAACCAAGAAATGTAAATAAATTCAGATGCGTTTTTAGTTAGGAATTTAATTTAAAAAATAAATTATCATCTAAAATTTCAATTAAAAATAAAAGTTTCATGTTCCTGCCCAAACTACGCTAAAAATTAAGATACTTCAGTTTTTATTGTTCATCAAGTAGCGAATATTGCAATTTCACCAAGTATAATTCGATTTACGTACCCCAGTTTTTACATTTAGAGGTTAATGCAACAAAAATACACCCTTCTATAAATTCTTTTTTAATGAAAATAAAATTTTACAGTCAACGATTTCATTATTCCACTGACCTTCACTTGATTACCAATGAAATATGTCTCGTACCAACGAAATCCTTCAACTCTTTTTACCGAAATCGAGTTTTTAAGAACAGGCCTAACTCTTTGTTGGCGCATGCTCCCTTGACCTAAATTTCCCCAACTTTTGTTATAGTTTACGGTTCAAGCAAATCGGAATGGATGCTTGGCAAAGCAAACACTTTTTGGTCGTGAGGAGTACACGTTTAGCATTCTTCGTGAGCGCGTGAGCATGAGTTTTTTGAGATCAGATTACGACGTACGCAAGCGTGACAATCTGGGTGAATCCGGCAAAGTGGCCGAAAAAGTGACAACCGGCACATTCAGTGCGTGGCGAAATGTTTATCTTTTGACGCTTTCCATTTTTGGACATTTTTTTATTTATATATTCGATGGAAGTGCGTGGATTCTTCAAGTTAGAATCGTGCTTCCGTTTCAATCGAAGTGAATGCTGTTTATGATGTCGTAAAAGAGATTGTGGTCCACCTTAAGGAATTTGTTTGAAAAATAGGCAAAGATCGTTTATTTTTTCGCGAGAAAAAATAGAAAACAAATAATGCGTTTAAAATAAAAACGTACATAAAGAGTGCCTCTCGTATAACGAATATAAAAGCGTAAACTATATATTATAATTATCAATCAAGGGATCCTTTTCATGCGTCATTGACTTACATTATTAAAACTTTTTGTTTAAAAATATGAATTAGCAACAATATATTTTAGATTTTTATTTTTTAAATAAAAACCTAAAATAATATTAACTAAATAATATAAAATACTAAATTAATATTATAAACCTAATTCTTCCCGCAAATTACATTTATTTATTTATGTTTGTTTGAAAAAGAACATGAAAGAAACAGAAATAACATGTTAAATAAATTCAAAAACATGAGTAATAACAAAACATGAAACTAACAGAAAGAGCATTTTAAAAAAAGAACACGAAAAGGAAAAGAAGATGCTAAAAAAGAACGTTCAGTTTTCAATATGTATTAATACTGTTTATGAATTAAAGTATATAGAAACTATTGATGACTTAAACTAAAATTTCATTTCATCTCTCGAATTCATTAATATATCAAATGTGAAAAAAGAAATTTTTAAATTAAGGAAAGCCTTATCATAATATGTAATGTTTTGTTTTTGTCTATGAAGTTGTTTCACATGACTTTGCAGTCACATTATAAAAGTAATTTCACATGTCATGTAATTGCCCTTTGTGCTGTAACGTTATGATCGCTCTCCTCCGAAAAATCCATCTCAAAATTAAATTGGTACCGCACCTTTGACATGCGTCACGTGATGTCATTGTTTTCATATTCCTAGTAACCTTAATTTTAAAAAATATATAAACAGAATTAAGTAAACATTAATTAATTTTAGTTTTGTTAAAGAAAGCAAATGCAAAATGAAGTATGAACCAAACAAAATTATTCTATTTCAGAAAATGAACCGAACGTAATCCTTCTATTCTGAATGCAACGAGTAACCTTCTTTAAACAACAGTAATGTTCTTAAAAGTACTGACCGCTTCGAATATTAATTATATCAAATATCCAAGTAAAGCTACTTCGCTCATTTCAGACAACAGACCTATCAATGTCTGTTTTTAAAATACTTTCAAAATTAATAAGCCCATTACTACTCCTGAGGATACATTTTCTTTTAAATTAGATGCCATTAAAGTCACATTTCTTCATTATATTTCCATTTTTGATCAGTGTGTTATGTTCTGATTTATAAATTATTCTTTAGATTCGGATGTTTATGCATCTAATGCACACTTTTGCTTAAACACATTCTTTGCTTACTCTAATTTCATTTCAAAGACTTATTATGAAGTGATCCAATAACTGCTAATCATTTGCGTAATTAATGTTTCCCAACTGCCTGAAATCAATATCAATGGTAAAAATATGCAAGTTTTCAAATACAGTTTTACAGTCTTAGATTTATGTGTACATAAAACTATTTACAATGGGGGTGTTTCGCTTTAGCTTGAAAAATTACTTAAACATTGCAGTCCTCAATGTGATTTTGACAGCAGGAAGAAGAACGTTTAGAAGATAGCATCTTCAAAAACGCAAATATGGGAAAGAAGATTTTGTTGCGGGAAGATAAATAAGTGAAAAATATCACACAGGAAGGTGGAAAATAGAAGGCAACACAAATCGCTTTTTAATTTTTTTCTGAAACAAGGAAATATTTTCTTGTTAGAAGGAAAAGGCAGGCATTTTCAAGCGGCAAATAAATATAAACTTAAAACACCTCACAGAAAATGCTTTGAAACGCCTTTTAAAATACTAAAATACCATAAGTAATATAAATTTTAGCATAATTTACCAGAGGTGTCATTTCTAAACGAAAATTATAAAGAAATTAAGAATTTGAAATAAATCCGTCCTCCTTTTTAATACTCTGAAAGTACGCTAGTAACGTTTCTTCATGACAGTACATTCCGTGAAATATTATTAGAAATATTTCAGAAGGAAAAAAACTAAATGAAAACAAAAGTAATAAATCCTTGGCGCAACGGCATTGATTTTGCACGGCAACAAAGTTCTATTATAATTATTTCAGAGAAAAATAAATTTCTCAATTGTAAGATAAAAAAAATGTAGACTTTTCCCAGTAGGATTTCTAATACAATTAAAGTCCTTCTTATTACACAAGAAGTGTATTTATTGCACTTCGAGTAAGTAAATATCTGAACAAAAATTTAGCTCCAGTTTTTTACAATTGAATTTAAACTATTATAATAAAAATTGGTTTCCTGTAGTACTAACATATGGTATCTTAAATGATTCTTTGTATTCAGACTGTTGAGCTAGTTCGGCAAGATTTTTGTTAGTTATTTCAAATGATTTTTATTTTTGCTATATATTTTTCTCTTATTGTTTTCAATTTAGTGATACTAATTCCAGCATTATTTCAGCCAGAAATATAATCTAGAAATCGAAATGCATGATTTAAAATTCTTCAGAACAAATTAGAAAGAATCACGAACAAAGAACTAATGAAAAACAGAAAATTGCAAGCTTTTGTTAAAGTGTTATGCGCTTATAATACGAAAGTGCACTTTTTAAATTTCGCGAAGGAAATTCTACACTGTTTAAATTTTAAAATTTGTTTATGGTTCTTTATTAAAAATTATCGATTTGCAAAGAGCGATTTGGAGACATTGCCCTATTTATTTATGACACTGAAGCATAAAATGTTGTTTTACCCCCATAACCCACATTCAATTACTGTTTTTTAACATCAGAAATTTAACTAGTCCAAAACATTCTGGCTTTCTTTGCCAGTTTATATTTCAAATAATTTCTGTTATAAAATAAATCGTAATGCTTTTCCAAACAGTAGTATATTATCACAAAAAACCGTTGTTGGTCAGTTTAAATCGCTTAAGAGATTCGCGAAGGTCTTTCACATATTTATGAAACAACAAACAATAATTTTCAGGACGCATGCCAATAATATTGACACATTTTATACCAATAATACGTAACGGACCAAACATTCTTTTAATGGTAATAATCACCTGCAGTAATAGGCTGAGAAAAAAACAGATGGTAGTTAGTTTGAGATCATTTATGAGATCTGCGAAGGCCTTTCGGATATTTATGAGACAACAAAGAACAATTTCAAAAATTCATGTCAATAGTGTTGACGCAATTTATGCCAATAATATGCAACACACCAAACATCCCTTCAATGAAATTCATCACCTGTAGTAACTATCCCGAACGCGGAAAAGACCATTTACCCAGCTAACTTTTCCAATGCGTAATATCTAAGTTTGGACTCAATTGACCAGGTTTAATGGGAAAAATCTCGAATACCGGTTCCACCCCTCATATGAAATTCATCATCCACATTCCCCTCCGAGCGAAAATAACTCGTTTTTTGTGGACAGAACTTTCCAAAGGAAGGCCCGAACTAGGCCAAGGAGGTCCACTGGCTAGCCGCAGGCATGTAGGAATTATGGCCAGTGCTCAAGCCATCCATGCAACCCGTTATCTGGCCTGCGAATCTAAGGCACTGTTTTATTCTGTGTCCATTTATTCTGGATTTGCTGAAAAGGATCGACCATGGCGATGCGCATCTTTTACGCTCGCAGCTTTTCTAAAAGTAGCTCGCTTCGGTGGAAAAAACACCGAAAAAGCTTTTCTGGCTTTGTTGATCGAAGGAATCTTAGATGACCTTGTGTGAGAAGTTTCGCATTATCTCGATAAGATGAAACATGATTAAAATCATATACGTATGTTAACCGTTGAGGTCTGCGTTAAGGACAGTTTTTTGGATTTCCGCAAGGATTCGTTTGCTGTTTAGAGAAGGAATTAATTATTGTTCTAGAGAATTTCAAAGTTCATTCGGTGTTTCATTCCAAGGTTTTTATTTAATTAAAAGAGACAATCCATTCTTTCGGTTCTGACTACATTTTGTTGTTTCAACCTATACTTCTGTGCTTTGCTTTTATTGAACCTTTCCAAATAATCTGGAGTTAAAAAAAAAGGTTTTATTTATTTCATTGTATGATATTGCATTCATATAAAGCTAAATTTCTACATTTTCAAACAAAAATCTAGTAATATTGATATATTTTTTGAAACTTTTAAAGAACGAATTTTATAAAATTTCATTGAAATATCTATGCTTTCTATCAGGTGGGAATTCTGTTTTCGATTCGAATTTAATAATTAAATCATCAGTTTTTGGAGATCGATAAGAATGCTTATTTTAAAACCAACAACTATTTTATCAGTTCAAAGACTTATCTTTTTACATCTAGGAGCCAAATCAAAATCAGAAACTTTCTTTTGGCTGTTTTAAAGCCAATACTCATATAAAAATGATTAAAAGATAGTAATCTAAAAATAATTCATTACAATCAATTTCAGTGAAATCTTGAAAGTGATAACGTCTATTGATTTATATATTTCCAGATAGTATTAGATAATTAAAAATAATTATACGTTCCGTCTTTCAAGCCCATATAAAGCTCATTTCTTATCTTTTATTGACGAACGTTTTTTGCAAATAGTATAATATTTTAAATTTCAACCCATATTAATAGCATAAATATGAAAGTCACAGTGCATTGTTCTATATCTTTTAATTCATTTAATTAAATGCAATACTTTTGTTTAGTTTATTTTAGTTTCTAAAAAATTATACTTCCTACATATAATGATATTTAATAGAATAAGTAATAGAAAAACATAATATTTGAATTAAAAAGAAAAATAAATAAAAGAAACAAAAGAAGTAAACAATAATAATAATGATAACAATACACCTTTTTACGCTCTCAATGCAGCAGCATTAAGTGATTGCATCAACAAAATTTTCCTAAATATGACACAACAAAAAATTATAGTATTAAATAACAAAAATTCTCTAATAATTGAAACACTTAAGAAAAATTAGAAAGTAAAAAAATAATCAAAATTGAAGAAAAATGGAAAAGAACTAGAGTGGCGAACTCGTCGGAGACCACACGCCATTTGTAGTTTTAAAATGGACAAATTTTCTGTAGGAAGGAATTTAATCCTTTCTGTGGTCTTAATTTCAATTTATATTTAAATTAATTTAGCTATATTTTATCAATTACAGTAAGATTTTACTTGGACGCATATTTGCATTCTGAATTAATCATCATTTTATGGATTTCAAATTCACTAAATTAAACGATGCCCAAGTGTGTAAATAGTTTTCTATGGAAGCTTAAACTACTATTACTACTGCAGATTACTATAGCAAAATAATTAACTTTGAAAAAAACCAGAATTAAAATTTTTCTCTGTAATATTTTGCGAAAACAGCTTTATCCCAAAATGTGTGTTTCTGAGTATTTTATCTCTGCTGCATAACTGTTTCCATTTAGAAATAATTATCCCGTAACTACTAACTTCTTATTTTAATATATCTGTTGGATGAAAAATTAATTCTTCATCTTCAGCTTGCCTAAGGGTAACAAAATAATTTCTTCATTAAGTTTCATCGATTCACAGAAGAGTTAAAGCTCTTTTATAGAAATTTAATATCATTTGAGGGCAATTACATCAAACGACGAAGTTATATAAAATGGCGAAATTGTGGGTTTTATTTTCAAAAAAAATATTATTAACATTTTGAAATGCTACAGCTATTCTAACGTAAATGAGTCCTTTCTCCAAAGCTTATTCGAAGCTATGACTGAAATGAAGCCACACCTAGTCTACGCCTTCACATACCGGACAAACCGAATTGTTACTAAAGTATTTTTAAGGTGCATTTCCACACTAAACGCCCACAAGCATTCCAAACTTAAATGTTTTTCCAAAGAAAAGTTCTACATTCTTCCACTGAATATATTTATGAATTAAATGTTTTGATAATATCAACGCGAAGAACTTTGAAATGGTGAAGAACCTTATTCTACATGGATGATCGGTTTTCAAAGGTTTCTAAAGGCGCAAACAATGTGTGGCTCTCAATTCTATACTTGGTTTGTGTTCTAAGGTCAAGGCTGAAAGAATAGTTGCGAAAGCAACTAGTTTCGAATAGGATTTTATCTTGCTAATATTTTTTTTTGGTAAGAGGATTTAGTGATGTCTTCCAGTAGACGTTAGAGCAGTTAAATAAAGATTTTATCGTTATTGCAGATGTTAAAATTTCCTGAATCCGTTTTATGGTTACCACAGCGTCGTTAAAAGAGTTTGAATTTGAGATATTGAAATGCTATTTTCACGATAGTATGAAACTACAAACAAGATTCATTGGTCTTTGCAGTGAGAATCTAGAAAATGTTTAGCCCATAGACAAATGAAGTTGACAATTAAAGGAATGCTACATGGTGTATCGTTACACTCAGATGAATAGTTCAAAATTGGGTCATAATATATTTAAAAGTAATTGATTTGCTTGAACATAAATTTGTGTTAAAATGCGGCAATTTATATTCTTCTTAACAAATTTCTATTTTTAAAACGAAAGCTGTTTGATTTCACCCGTGATGAAGACACATAGTGTTCAATAAGTAGTTTAATCCTGAGTTTTATGAGTTGATGAGTTTTTTGACCCTGAGAGTTTTCTAAAATTGAAAAAAAGATGAATGAATCTTTTTTTATATACGAACTTTTCGATTTTTTTCGATTAGAAAATTTATTATTCTTCAAATTGCTTTATTCTACAAAAAATATACATGCTGAAATGAAAACAGAAATTTCTTTCATTTCATATACTTAAGAAAGGTTTAAATATGGCCAATTGAATTATTTTTTTCCCTTTAACACGAAAAAGAAATCCATAAATATTATTATTCAGTATCTTTCAGAACATTAGTTAATTTCATTACATCCATTAGATTAAAAAAACATACAACATCAACAGGGAAATTAAATAATAGTTCAATTCAAAAATTAATCTGTATTTTTATAACTAAATTCTTTAGACTATTTAATGATTTCATTTTTTTCGACGAAAAATGCATTCTGTTTTACTGAAATTTTATGTATGAAATATTCACGTATTATGATAATGAAACGAATTCTTAAACCAAATAAAATCCATTTCATTCAGTTAAAGTAAATTAAATTAATCAGTTTTGAACTAAAGTACGTACTAGACAAGAGAATTTGATACCAAGAAGATAAATCACTCTAATTATCTACAGAATTTCATGAGATTTTCATTTTTGTCTTCCTTCAAAACAAACTCTTTCAAATTTTTTAATTCAAAAATACCTATAAATTTTCTCAGCACAGCTTAAATCTCAGAAAAACAATTTTTCCGGCAGACAATCAATTTTATTTTTATTCAATATTTTGCAATCTGAACCAAGTTATTTCGTAAAATGAAAAAAATGTAATCATTAAGAAGAAAAAGTTAATTTCTTTGAAGATTATAATTCAAAAATTAATGAATTAATCACTTCATAGTTAAATCGTTTCCGTGTATTATTTTTTCTTTTAATGTTTGATTTCATGAGTTGTGGTTTTATCAAAAAAGTTTTTAAGAATTTTTTTTTCACATGAATATGCTTTTGATTTTAATTTTACAATAATATTACTAGACCAATATCTTCCTAGCTAGAAATAGACAAAGATAGACAATTCTTCCTAGCTAGTTTTTGAGTAGAATAAACATATTCGCCATTGCCATGAAAATGGAATGGAAAATTTTCATTTTTTGATGGCTGTTTTTACAACTCTTGTTTTTATTTAATCACCGTTAAAATGATAGAAGGTCACTGATGAGCCGTAATTTTCCTGTTAGTTTAATATTCAAAACTTGCTCGTAACGGTATTAAGATCATGAGAAGAAACTTTTTATAACGTCCTTGCTAGTGACAACCTACGGTAGCCTTGATATTTGCTGCTAATGGACTGGTAAAAATACAGAGGCGTATGATTTATTTTGATGTGTCCTGTTTTATTTCCGAAGACAATTAGAGCAAGGACTCTCAAATTTTGTTTACTAACACTGCAAGTTCTATGAAACTTATGCCAAAAATTTTCACTTTAAAACCAGTGTTCCTTTAAACATTGGTGGCGACTGGGTGGAAAAAGTGAGGGGCAAAAAATTTATAGACATCTAAAAGTCCCTGTAATATAGAGGGTAGACAACAATATTTAAAAATAGAGTTAAAAAATTAGCTAGTTTTCTTGAACCCTGTTCCTTTTTTATAATTCCTAATTTTAGGCAGCTAAAATGAAATTAAAATTTAATTTTTCCCTAAAAGAGTAGGTAGGGAGGTGATCGTCCCCCCGACTCCATTGCTTTTAAAAGCTTTTTTTAATTAAATTTATTATTTTGTATTTATGTTCGAACTAGTTTGCAAAAGCAAATTCGTACAAAAAGTAAAAATGGGGAAAAAAGATTTGTTTTCTAACTTCAAAATGACTAAAATACTCTAATCAATCACTGACCAAGTTTCCCTAAGTCGCCTACATCCTTTTTACTTTAAAACCTCTAAAAATAGACCAAATATCCGAAAGATGTTACAAAAATGTAGGTAAGTGTCCATCTAAGTAGCATGTGGTCCAATTTTTTTCACTCTAATAAGCAGGGTGATCTGAGCTTTCCGTACGTGCTTTGATTTCACTGCAGTAATGTTTCAGCAACAGGATATCCCTTTTTGAAGATTTCCTTTTCGGTGAAAAGATTACCTTCCTAAAATTGTAAAAGTTCTAAACGGCAAAATGCTTTAATCTTATTTAAGAATATATTTACATGATTTTGCATCAATTTCATGGAGATTTCTTTTTCTTTAAATTATATATAAAACATATTTGTTTTTATACTAGATGTTTAACTCTTATAATCCTATTTCTTACATTTTCTTATAGATTTTCTTTTCATTAAGTATCAATTTCTTCAATTTTGTTTTCTTTTCTCCAAAAATAATCTTAATAAATATATGCGTTAGTGTCCATGGAAAAATTTTTGGTAAGAAAAATAAAATTTCTGCCCAATTAATAATCTAGTTATTTTCTTTTGTATTTTATTCTAATTTATTTATTTATTGCTTCGCGTTCAAATAGATCTTTTCAGTTTCATGATGTTATTTCAAATGTGAATGGTTTTTGAGAGAAGCCTCAGTCAAATGTCAACCCCTTCTAAAGGTTCCTTCCTCCAAGAAAAGTAAAAATGGCTCAAAACTTTTTGTTTAAAATCATAAATTTCTTAATCTTATAATACAAGGTGGCCATAAAATAACTTTCTCTGTTCAGCTAAAGCTAATTAACGGAATGAAACCAAATTTCTTTTACAGATTGTGCAAGACATGATAAGAGATGATTTTCGCCATAAAAAGTAGGAAAAGCCTCCGATAGGGAAGATTTTGGCGCTACTGTCACGTACGCACTATGAAATTTGCATAATCTACCTCGATTGTGCAAATTTCATAGTGCATACGTGATTTTGGAGCTGTTGGGAACGAAAAGCAATCAATAATTGCAATGAATGCACGTAAAATGATTATGTAAAGTTTCATTAATATTCGAATAATAAAAAATGCACACGCAGAAATGAATGACAACAACATGAAACTCACGGAAAATAATGAGCGTAAAATGTCACCTTGGATGTTTGTAATAGCCCGTCTTATATTTTCTTTCATGGAATTCACATAAGCACTGGGAAATTTGCATAATATACCAAGACTGTGCAAGTTTCATAGTGTGTACGGACAGTAGCGCCAAAATCTCCCCTATCTGCGACTTTTGGTACTAATTTTTTTCCGGAAATCCACATACCATGTCTTCCACAGTCTGTATATGAAATTTGATTTAATTCCATTCATTAGTTTTATCCACAGATGCATCCAAATAAGGAATGTTATGGCCAGCCTTTACTTTAATGCATAGCAGAATATAATTCTTTTTCGCTTTTTCTGTATTCTCTCCTGTTTTCATATAATATATTATTTAATTCATTAACCGCTATCCTGATTATATATTATCTATTGTTTTTACTAATAGCGCATGAATATATCAATTTTACTTATAACGCTAATTTTTTTTCTCAAAAGCTGTTGTGAAAACTGTTGTCTGAACACTCAAAATTTCAAACTGAGACTACATATTAATCAGCTGAATTGATAAAAGATGGATGAAAAATTCCACAGTTTTGGCTTAAATAAAAAAAACATCGATGTCGTACATACATTCCTAATGTTTAAAACAAAATTTCATCAAATCTGAATTTTAAAAAAAACTCGCTTGCAATTCGTCTTCGTACACATCTTCTTTTTCCTTATTGAAATGAAACAAAAATGGTGGAGAGTTTAATCCACTACAGGACAACATTGATAAGTGTTACGTATAATTAAAAAAAATCTCTTAAATATTTCCAACATTTCAGAATTTACGTTGAATTTTCAAACAATTGCAAATGATTCGGAATTCTATGATTGCGAATGATTCAGAATGATTTTTTCTAAGCTCTATAAATCTTAGAAAAAAATTAGATATTCCATAAAGTAAATTTTACCAAATACAGGTATTAGATCTTCCCAATTCTTCACAAAAAAAAAGATGCTCTGCTTTTCAATAACCAACATAATTGTTTTGCCTGATATTTCAAAAGCGTGTTACTAGAAAAAATGTTCCGCACCATAGCCTTAAAGCAAAGATCTTCAGGGTAAGGCCCGTCATACCAATAGGGCACTTGGGCATGTCACAAGCACATGTACCGGAAAATAACTTCTTTCCCATAAATTATATTGTCACAGGAAAGCATGCGTCTATGGCTCCTCCGGCTATGTTATGCGAACTTGTCTTTCGGCTATGGCATGAGAAAGAAACTCCAGGTTAAAATGAATCACTGTGTGTCTTTTTCTTGGCGACTGTATCACTTCCCATGAAGAAGGATTAGCATCAAGATATGCTTCAATGATTAAGTAAATTACATCATCCTTGTTAAGGTGAAGGAGTAAAATCCATGAGAAAATGTGTGTCCCACTCAGGAAAAAGCAACGATTGAATCATTTAAATTAAGAAATTATCCGCCAAATTAAGTGGATTGCTTAGTAATAAGAAGATAGATGTGGACTTCGGTTTAATCCGGCTAGTGAACTCATTGCTGTTTAATGAAAAACAACATTGGGAATTACTTAGTGATAATGCGTGATTAATTTATTCTAACTTAAACCTTATTTAAGCAATTAACTATCTTGTTTTTTCCGCTATCTAATTAGATTCCGCTAAATAATTAAATAGCACCTTCTATTTGGGGAAGGTGTTGCAGTTTTGGTTCAACTAAGCGTCAATACATGTTTATGGATTCAACGGATCTAATTTTAACATCTATAAATGAATAAATTTTATTTTAAAAGTTTTGAAACATCATAAGACATTGAACGTGACAGTGAACTCAGTAAAGTAATATGCATCATTCATTTGATTAATATATTTATCATTGCTTTAAATTACAGTAAAAACCTGGTTAATCGAACTCGGGTTAATGGAACCTCGGGTAATCCGAAATGGTTATCTGAAATCGTAATCCCAAAAACCACGTACTGGATTGCACGGAAATAATCGCGAAGTCGAGACTTTTTTGCATCGATATCCCCACTTTTTTTCTTTTACGTCTCCCCAAGAAGGTCAATGATTAATTTTAAAACTCTAAAATTAAAATTAATGGATATTAACAATATTAATTACGATATCGTTTACCTGTGCCCGTCCGGCGCATGTAATCTTAACCCGCCGGTGCAAATATTGTTCCCGACGGAGGGTTAACTTCAAAAAAACACATAAGTGTACCATAAAGGAGAGTTTTTAATTCGTTTTACACTTAAAACATTTCAGAATTACATACTGTGTAGCGGTTACAATTCACTGCCTTCTAATTTTTATGGTAGGTGGCGCTACTAGAGCCATCCGGGTTTTTCTCATGATGCCTCTCTCTCTCTTCTTTACTGTGTACTTGTCTTGTGTCGTTGCTCTCTGTCTTGCACCTTTTAATGTACTATGTCGTGGAACTTAGCCATCTAATAAGAATGGTTCTTGAAATTGAATTAATTCTTCAACAGCGGCATTCCACATAAATATGAGTCTCGTCCCTCCACAACTGTAATTATATACAAAAGAGTAATAGATTTTCATGCCTTAACCGAAAAATTCGTTATCCGAAACTGCTTCCCATCCTTTAACCGATGTTGTACTTTACTTTCCGCACATTTTCTTATATAGGGTGATTTTAAATTTTTTTTCTTCTTTCTCTTTTTTTTCCTTTTGATTTTACCCAAATTTTCCAACAATAAACACTCCTTGTAATTTAATGACTGCACTATCAAAATATTGTACTACTATACAACATCATTTTTCTGCAAAAGCCACAAATAATAATTTAATAATGAGAAACCTGCATTTTTAAAAAGAATAGTTCCAAAATACCTCTATTAAAAAACAAAATCCAAAATTTCTGCCTTCCTGTTTCCTTTAAACTTTTAGATTCTAAAACTTTTCTTCCAGATTTCGAAACCTACAATCACAGATTAATAAAAAAAAAAGAATGCAAAATATCCGTGCTTCCTGCGTGTGGTTCATTTTTTCAATATACTTCTCTATAATTTTTACTATTAAGCATACTTATACAAAAGACATCACTCTACTCTTTACATACTGTTAAGAATGCATTCGTTTATAAATAGCAATCATAGAAACAGCGATCTGTCATTTGAAGATGGCAAATTACAGTGAGGATGCTTTAATTTTACGCTTGTTACTTGATCATCGGATCGTAAATTCTTGGTCACGTGATGAGGCCTCTTATGTGGTCAGCTTTCGGTCATTTTCATTACTTTTTACACTTCCTGCATTCATTCTTTGAGATGCATTACTACTTTTGTTACGCATGAAAAAAATGAAGAGTCTATATAATAGCGTGGATATAAATGCTACATTCTGCCTATGTAAATAGATACCAATAATTAATTTTTTCTTTATTCAGCGATACAATGAACACTTCCTTATGCTACTGAATCCTTTGTTTCGCGAGGTGACAGTTAGAAGAAGGCATTTTACTTTGCAGAAGAAAAGATGATAATTGACTAAAAATAAATTAAATAAAAGACATCTGAGAATCGTTTGTCTTTTGTAAAGTTTTTGTAAATTTCTATTTCTACTAATATATTGCCAATATGGACGACTTTTCTGAACTTCATAATAAATTTTGATGTTTGATGGGAAAAAATTGAATAAATCGGAAAGTGATACTTCATTCAGAAAATTTATTACACATATTTAATATATGTAACATTAAATTCTGATGAAATCTATGCAAATCAACAAAAAAAATTGTTTCCGTCTACTGAGTGGAGAGGATTCCCCGTAAGGCAATTTATTTATATTTCGATTTTAGACTCTAATCAGATAATATGAAATAGTGAGAAAATTTTGCTTAGTTTCTGCCATATGATCGTGCTGAATTTAATATCAATTCAGAATGATCTGAAAATTCAAACCAAATCTTTTCTTCATTCGTAATCCCCTCGAAACAATTAATCTTCAAACCAATCTGCCAAACAGTTGTTATGCTAACATAATATTCCTTATTCAAAAAAGATTAAAACTTTCCTATAAGTATTTATTTCATTGTTTTCTGATAAAGAAAGAAAAAAATAAATGCAAAATTTTTTCGAATAAAATCAAAATTATTGCTGAAAGTAATGAATGCGATGTGCGGAAACTGAACTAATATAATCGGAAATATAATTTTTTTTTATTTTTATGTGGTGTGAAAATTATTTTTGTGCTATATTATTTTCGTAAGTCATCAAGGAAGAACGCGAAAATATCCCTTAATTTTTAATTAATTAAAATTTCCAAAAACGGCTTCGAGCCTTACATTCCCTCCCTCCAAAGTATTTTTACACACACACACATTCTCTTTTATTATTTCTAGAGATAAATTATTTTCTGGAGCATTATTGTTTCATTTTTCCGGTCTCATTAAAAATGTTGAATTTTGATTAAAGTAAAAGTTTGTTACTTTGTCAAACTTTTAAACCTTGATTTGGAATATAAAGTTTATTGATAAAGCACCTTTTTTTTTAATTCCAGACCTATTAACAATCATTATTTTCGATATCTACGTGTGTATCAATGTACCCGTTGTATGGGGCAGATTGATACAAATCCATTTTTAGGAAAAAAGTCTAATAAACATTTTATTGTTTTATTTATGACGAAAATTCGACTGAAATCCTATATTAGATTAAAAATGCATAATTATAGTGTATTAGTTCTAATTATTTCCGTTGGTAAAATAATTTTTTAGCTTTTCAAAAAAAGTTTATCAATGTACCCGTGTTCCCCCTATTATATTAAATAATAGTCTTAAATATTTTCGAAATAAACAAACTGCATATGTTCATATAAAATTATTTAAATTTTACTTGCATATCTTACAAACGTTTAATTTCTACTCGTTACTTTTAGAAAATGACAAATGTTTCAAAAAATGTTTCATTTTCTTCATTAACAAATCTTAATAACGATTAAATTTCAAAGAAGAAACATTTTTTCTTTAACTTATCTAATTATCACCATCAGAGAAAACACTGCAGCTTGCAATTCGTTTCGCCAAGCTGTCAGAAAAGTACAATTCAGTGCTACATATTTAATTACGAATGATTTTCGTTTCAGTGAAATGAATGTTTTTTACACAACTTTCTAATTAGAAAGCCACAATTATGAGAGAAATTCCCATCGACGTCCATGTTTTTCTCGTTCATTTAACACGTGTCATGGAAGCGCTAAAAACGTTCCATTAACTGTAAAATTTAGTCACGCTTCATTAACACTGAAATTAATCTACGATTGGAATGAGGAAGAAATATCGTTTGCGTAGAAAAATCGTCTGAGTAACACAAACGGAGCTGGTCGGCGTATGTACTTACGTTTAGGGGATGTAAAGCGAGAAAAAAACCTTGTCTTTTATCTTTTGGAAAGTAGGTTAAGATAATGACTAAGAAACCGCCCATGGCATCTCAGTGGAAATAATATCGGATTTCTACGTTTCTTTCTAACGTTGCGGAGAAAAAAATGGGCGATTTCTCTTAAACTGTTAGCTTACGCCTCGAATTATATTATGCTAAATAGTACTCAGTAAAAATACATCATGTCTAAGAGTTTTCCAGGAATATAACATTAGGCATGGGTTGGTCTGTTTTTTAAATGTCTATTTAAGAGGCTTTTTTTTCATATAAGAAAAATTGAGCATTTCAGAACTAAAAATGGAAATAGCGTAATAATTAAGTCAAATTACTAATCGTTTAATGTGGTTAACGTAACGACAACATTAACGACTTTCATTAAACGAAAACTGCTTCTTAGAATTCTTGATGTTAAATAAAATTTAATGAAGTATTTAAATAGTTAAATAAATGGAACTTCATGGAATCGAAGGATATATTTTTCTTAAAACTCGACAGTAAATTGAGAAATATTAATGATTTAGAAACTCTTCTAAAAACTCTTCAATCAAAACTTTTCATAGTTATAAGTACCTTGTTTCCGAGTTCTGAGAATTATGCTATTTAAAAGAATGAATATCTTTTTAAATTCTGAAATTAACAGTGATTTTTTTCATAAGTATGTTTTCATAATTATCTTTCTTTTGTAGATGTTTCTCCAATCCGTTAATTATATTCAATTGAAA
>BGPR01000012.1:2016260-2048037 GCA_013235015.1 Araneus ventricosus
TAAAAGAATGAATATCTTTTTAAATTCTGAAATTAACAGTGATTTTTTTCATAAGTATGTTTTCATAATTATCTTTCTTTTGTAGATGTTTCTCCAATCCGTTAATTATATTCAATTGAAAACGTTATGCGATTCTTCTCTCAGTGGCTCAAACAAAAGATTTTTTTAATTTTTTTATACAAATGGAAGAGTAAAAAATACTATGAAGAGATTCCTACAATCCATTCAGCACCGATCCATTTATTTAAAGACGTTCACACAATTTCCATCCTATATGCATAACAACCTGTAATTTCTAAGAAAACCTTTCTCATGGAATTACTCAATAGCCACTACTCATCATGTAGTCCATCTAACCTTCAATCAACGCATTTCCCCTATTACTCAGATCCTCTACCATCCTCAAAACCGCAACCGCAATTTTCATTCTATACCACGGAGAAGTCAATTAATTTTGTTTTTACCCTTTGACTTTTGGGCGTTGCAGCTTCTGTTAGAAAGAAAAAGAACTAAAAAATAACTCTTTCTTATCAGCAGCACCTGGAATTTGGCGAAGCCCTGTACCTCATTGCCCTTGCCACCAACAGGGTGACATTGAAGTTAGTGCACGAATGCCAAACTAGCGTGCACAACAGGCAATCCGAAGATGCTTTCAAGGACGTTCAAGATATCCGTTAAGAGAATTTAAGCCATTTTTTTCTCTCCAAGGTCACTTTGTTAACAAGGGCCTTCGATTTTGCTCTACTTTTATTGTTGTTTTCTAGAAAAAGAAGATTCCACAAGATCATCATTTACTGAATGTTTCAATCACCTGGAACTATTTTGTACAGAGTTTCTAATTCAGCAATGAGACTGCCTGGACAATCGGACCGGGATGTTCCGATTTCTCGCAATGAGAACGGCTTCAAAAAGTTGTCTCCAATTTGTCCCAATCTTGTATAAAATACTCTTCATGTCATAGGTTTACTTATTAAATAGCTCATGTTGAAAAATAAAAAAATGAGGTAGACAAGATCTAAATTTTAAAACTTGAACTTCTGTAGAATTCTTCACAACTTTTACGATACAAAGAATATAGTTTCATTAATATAGGCAATGTGCATGAATGAAGTTGAAGAGAAGCAAAAGAAAAGTCTACAGAGAAACGCATTGTGAAAGTTTCTTCATCTCTTCCTGCTCTTATTGTTAACATTTTATAGGTTCCTTTTTAAATTTTTTTTCGAGTATATCCAAGTTATATATGGGACTCTCAAACTGGTTCTGTTCTCTTACCATTAAATGAATCCAAATATGGTTTATATAAAGGATATTGAGAAACATTGCTTAAATTGAATGAAAGAATTAAGGAACGAAATAAAATTAATTTTAAATGATGAGCACTCCACTAGGTGACATTTCAAAGAAATTAAATTCTGTGGATGAATTATTCATAGTTCACTTAATTTTTGCAACGAAATCTTCCAAATAATTTTTATTTAGCTTTCACAAAAGAAAATTATTGCGAATTCCGTGCTACAGCACAGCTAATAGTTGCCAATTTCTTTCACGTTCGACAGCAATTTATAAACATTCTTGTTGAAAATCGTATTACAATAGAGCGTAATATGCGGGAATTTCCTTTGAAAATAGCTGTTTGATAGTATAAAGTCAATTTCAATACAAAATTTTTTACTGACACATGTTAAAAGTAGAAAAAAACAAACGAGAACTGACCTTTTCATTCCAGGATTCTGAATGAAATGTAAAAGAATGTGAGACGGAAATCATCTGCTTATAGCCTTGAATTATAAGGAACAGAAGAAAAAGGTCCATTAATTTGTTAAAAAATTGTCACGAATGGAACTACAACAGCTTATGTAACAAAGTAGACAAAATGCGGATTTATCATTAGGTTGGAATACCTCATTGGTAAAAAAAACTTATTTATTTAGAAAATTTGTTGATTTTTTTTTCCTACAAGATCACTTTTTTAAGAAGAAAACAAACACAGCATTTTCAGTCTCAAAATAACGAATTTTCTGAACTCCGAAACAAACTCACAATAGCAACTAAGACTAACTTATTAAACTATAAATCAGACTAAAAGGGCATCATTTATTGGACTGAAAACAAATGAATGGAAACAAAAAAAATTTCTAAACAAGTTGACAAAGGTAAGAATCTCTTTAACTTAATAAACGTGGTAGAAAAAAGTTTACAACACTTACTACTCTTCTCAAGAGAAATAGCATCATACATGTAATTTTTCTAATTTAACCACTGAAAGAATAAAAAAAAGTCAATTGAATGATGATATTTCGGATATTAAGCTAAATCCACATATCAATTGGATGTTGTTTTTTCGGATATTAAACTGAATCACATGTCAATTGGATGTTGTTATTTCGGACATTAAGCTGAATCCACATATCAATTGGGTGTTGATATTTCGGATATTACGCTGAATCCACCATACGTAATAATTTAAATTCTTTCAGAATAGGTACCAAGTAACTGTAAATACATTTCCAACTTTTGGACAGTGCAGTATTCCAAAATATAGAGCGGAATAAACCATTCAACTGTAATGGGAAAAACACAAAAGAAGAGAGTTTACATTTGATCAATCTTGCTCTGCAATTGATGTAAATGAAGCAGATTCAGTGTAAAGAAATGACGCATCGTAATTGCATTGCTCCATTCTCTCCTCACTTTTGTAAACTAGTTCATGCATTGTTTTAGGAAAGGTAAGAACCTTGATGATGGTCATAGAAAGGTTCCTGCGATTCTCTGTGAACTTGACTGGCGTTATTAATAAATGTGTGTTACGATCAACGCAACAGAGATTTTGAATTAAGTCTAGATACTGTGTTATTAAAGTTTCTGATAGACAACAAATAAATGTGTTCCAGATTTGAGGAAATTGTGTTCTTCGTTGAATTATAACTTTGGTCTTGATTGCCAAAACTTGTTCCTAAGTCGCATGTTTTTATCATTTCCGTGGGAAGCATAGTGCTTCCTCTTTCTGCCTTTTTGATCTTTAGCTGCTTAAACAACATAAAAGTTTTTTTCTACATTTTTATTAAAATTTGCTAACAAAAAATTTATTAATATTTAATCATAAATTCTGTTGGTTGCTTAAAATCGAATAATTTTTTCTCCTAAAAATTCATTTAAGATTTCAAATCTTTTAAATTCCTGACTCTCAAAAGTAAGTCATGTTTTTATTTAAGTTACCAAATAAAAATTTTCAGAACATTATAAAGAGTAAAATTCAGGAAAAAATTGCAAAAGGTTTTTTATTTAATCTGATCTACTCCACTCTTTTGTGTTTAGTTTATTATACATCTTATGTTTTGATAAAGAAACTAGCTGATATGTACCCGACGTTGCTCGGGATAAAAATATTTTCAAGTCCAAGTACTTATAACACTTTCAATTTAATAAAAGTATTTTTCGCGGAAGCATCTTTCATTGATTTTCGTTAATCAACTGACCCTTTGGAAAGCCCAGCAATGGGTGTTTCACCTGAGCAATGAAACACCCTTCTTCTTTTTCTATTCTTAGTTTGAACCACCTGGCAAGAATCTCGTTGTCCTTCGTATTCCATTTTCCCCTACCCATCATTGCTACAGCAACAGCAGAAACTCTTTCATATCTTGTATTTTTTGCCATTATCCGGACTACAATTCTTTTCTCTTTAGTGTTTTTGTCACTGACCGTAAAAAACCGCATAGTGTTCTTTCTTTTTCTCCTTAGGACATCTCCCTTAGGTAGGAAGTGGGCTCAACAATCTTGAGGGATTTTACACACTCATTATGATCATTAAAAATTTATAAAATTAAATAAAGCATCACGGAAAGAAAGTAATTAACATCATTGTGTTGTGGTGCAAACATATTGAAAGAGGTATATGCTATGAAATAAAAGCTAATTAAAATTTCCGCCTTTCTGTTCACATTCAAAGAAAATAATATTTTTTATCATAACTTTCACTGTGGTAAAAATACCGGAATGAAGGATTTGATAAAACGATCAATGGTTTGAATTTAATTACAATAACAGAAAGCATTGTTACAAATTGTGTATGAAATATATTTGAAATGTTTATTAAATTAAGAAGAAGAACACATAGCATTTAAATTGAAATCATTAATAAGATAATTTCTGCTCTTTGAGATGGTATGTAAATAATCTACGTGCAATGTATTTTTTCTGAAATTATTGGCGAAACACTGAGATAAAACGCCGAAAATTGGCTTAATTTTCGTTATTTATTTAAATATCTTAGAAAATAATTATTTTGAAAATTTGAAAAAGTAGAATTAATCTAGGAACGGACCCCAGAATGGCATGTGGAAATTTCATGTCAAGACTATTCGCCGTTTAGTAGGAGTTCTTGCGACAAATCGACCGTTACAACATCTTTTTTTTCCCCTCCCTTTTTCCTCTTCCTACAATAGGAACCGGACTAAGTAGCCTTGAATGTTTAGTACACACTCATTAGGATCAATTAAAAATTTGTGAAAATTAAACAGAACATCGAGAGAATAACGTCATTGGATAACTGTGTGACCGTATTAAAACTCAACCGTACTCAAACAAAACAATATTAACTTATATTAACTTTTATAATGTCAGAAGCCCTCGCGCGAAACAGTAAATTGGCTTGAATTTATTTCTATAAGAATAAAATTATTTTTAGAAATTACCTTAAATATATATTTTTGAACCTTAATAACAATCACAGAAAACACTTTATCGCAATGGAATTAATATCATTAAAAAGATAATTTTCTGCTCTTTAAACTGGCCTGAAAATAATTGTTGTCTAATAAATATTGCAGAAGTTATTAGCAAAAAACGTCCAAGCATTGGGCTTAACAGCGGCTAATTTTCGTTATTTAATTAAATATCTTAAGAACTAATTAACTCTGAAAATTGAAAATACCACGCCATTTTATCACTGTGTTACCGTATTAAAAGCTGTAAATGCTACGACAATCGGAAATCAGAAGTGAAAAGTCTACTTTGTTGTTTATGCTCAAAGAAAACAATATTTTTTTATATTAACTTTAACACTGGCAAAAGCCCGCGCGCGAAACAGTAAATTGGCTTGAATTTATTTCTATAAGAATAAAATTATTGTTAGAAATTGCGTGAAATATATATTTTTAAACCTTAATAACAATCAGAGGAAACAGTTCATCGCAATGGAATTAATATCATTAAAAAGATAATTTTCTGCTCTTTAAAGTGTTATAAAAATAATTGTTGTCTAATAAATATTTCCGAAGTTATTGGCAGAAAACGTCTAAGCATTAGGCTTAACAGCGGCTAATTTTCGTTATTTAATTAAATATCTTAAGAACTAATTAACTCTGAAAGTTGAAAAATAGCACCGTTGCCCTAGAAATATGCTCTAGAATGTCATGTGCAAATTTCATGTCGTTACCGTTCACCGTTTAGGAGGAGTTGTTGTGACTGACAGACAGACATATACATGTATTTTCTGTTTTATATTATAGATTATACTAGGAATGGTACAATTGAATAGTACAATTTCTTTTTTAAAAAACAAATTCAAAGTTCAAAACAAATAACTTTGCTGCGCTGAAGTAGTTAATGCATATATTCCTTAAATTTTTAGCAATACCTTAGTATTTCATATTTGAGAATAAATATCTTATTGATTTTTGTTTTTTCATTTAATTTGCTTTGATTAATTAACATTATTTCTATAATTAAATTAGGTAGTTGTTGTGGTAAGATATTTATAATTTAAAAGATGTCAGGAAATAGTTTCACTTAACTTCACCAAATTATTTTAACGACCAAACTATACAAATTTTTACAATATATTTAATTTTGAATAATTATATGAAATAACATTTAATATTTTAATCCAATTGAAAATTGCAAAAAAATTTTCGTTTCTTATTCAATAAAAATATACGAAAGTATATATAGAATTTCATGTTAAGTTTAAATAATCCGAAAGCAAAATTCGAAACATATAGATAATTTTTAAAACCCCTCTTACAAAAACACAAACAGTATAATTTTCTGATCAGGAGATCAAAGAACTGGGATAGACCATTGACTAAATAAGGTCTTTGATCCTTTGTTTCCAGTTTAAACCCAATAAACATCAACTCCCACAATTACTATAATCATCCTTGTCCTTAAAATACATTCCAAAACGGCATCCAAAGAAATCCGTATTTCGCTCACGATTTTTATTCGTGAAACAACCCTTTCTTTAGGAAAGATAATCACTGTTCATATCCTGTTGAGAGGAGGAACTTCTCGATTTCTTATCTGCAGTTGTTCTGCCATTAACTGGATTAGTGAATGCAAAGTTTTGTTTATCGTAGTACGAGTCACGGAAATATACTAATAAGGCGAAGATTGACGATGGGGCTCATTTAGGAAACTGATTTAATGCGCTTCTAGACTATTAACAACAAACTAATGGTCTATAAAAATAGTTAAGGTATTACACAGTTAAACTGGCTTGATCCAGAATTAACTTTGAGTATAGGATGATATTTTGTATGTGCATTCTAAAAACCTTTGTATAGAAGATCTTCATGTGAATGCCCACTGATCATAGTCACTTAAACCAATGTTTCTTTTCTGTTTGCTTTTAGTTAATGCAGCAAGAAATATCTCCAGATTGTCAAAAGAATAGGAAGACCATCTCTTAAAATTCAGAATGAACGCGATGGCTATACCTTTTAGCCAAATTTAACATTTTCTTTGTCTCTTTTTTGTTTGTTTTTCCCTTGACGCTTGTCGTTTAGAGGAAAAAAACACTAATTAATATAATTTACGAGCCTCCTCTCCTGATGAGCGGCTTTCCATGATATTTATTCAATTTGTCAGGTTTTTGTCTTCCTTTTGTATGTCTTTTTGTTTCTTGTTTGTATTGTTATATATGTTGTTTACTTATATTGCTATTATATGCATTATTTGCATTCATATTATATTATTTGTATGTTTGTCATTATTTGTTACATTTTTTATAATAAATACAGAAACGAGTATGGTGAGTATTTGTTCCTGTACGTTAGTTGAAACCACTTTTCTATGTTTTATGATTTTGTGCTACTGTACTTTGTTATTTTCTATCTTCCTTTTTCCTATTTTCATTTCAACTTTTTTGCAATTTCTCAGATATTAATATTGCATATTAAAGTGATGATTAACAGGAACCTTTATTATTTTCAGAATTAAAATGTTGAATCCTAGCAGATTATAAAGTGGAGAACCTTGAGTTACATACAGCCAACTTTTATTTTAGTAAATAGGCCTGGTAAGAATCAACAGTTTATATGCTGAAGTACCGGGTATGGTGCTCGTCCTGGCAACTATTTTTGAAATAAAGATTCCGTTTCATTTATTCCACTTTTAATATATTACTAATGTAAATAAAATGTTAAATTAAACAAGTGAGAATCAAGATTGAGAAAAGCCGTTTGCAATTTCCTCATTCAAAAAGCAAATGAATATTTTTTGCAAATACTGACATCGTTGATGCCATTCCAAAAGATATCATATTTGAACACATCATATTCTTCCATGATGATTTGTGAGAGATACAGATATTGGGATATTTATTCATATGAAAAGGGGCAACAGTATTGTTACACAGAAATGCGAAAACGTTTTATGGTGGAAAACAAAAAGAAATAACTGTTGGTATTCCATCCTTATAAAGGCCTCTTCAGCAAATATTGGCAATCATAACACATGTAGACAAATTTATTTACTGATGAAATAATTCTCAGGCTGTTCACCTCGAATTCTTCATGTCTTCAACTTCAGGACCATGACCTCAGCTTCAATTTTTGACGCAAGAGGAAAAGTTCACTTTTATTACATTTCCCCTTATCACTTTTTTTACTGTTTTCCAACAAACGAATACAAATCCACCGCCAATATACCGTACTTCGGCGTCAATTATTTCTTAACTTGAGAAACCAGCTGAAGCGTTTCTAATTACGAGCACGTGAATCTTTAAAAAGAGTTATTTATATACGATGCTTTCCCAAATGGAGCAACCAGAAATTTTTTCCTGATGTTCGCGGGAAGTCTGGTTTGAGATTTCACAACTGTTCCGTCAATCATCATCATTGTATTGTGTTCTGGAACCCAAGAGATGTTCGAATGTTCAAATTTGCAGATTCCGTATGTAAATAAGATTGCGTTTGTGTTGCGATTGACCGAATTTTCGAAAGGCATCGTGCGACATTCGCCACATTTCTGTCAGCTGTCGTGGAAAGTGAAGCGTGATATCAACACAAAAGGTTGATAGTTGGGAAATTGGTGGAGCATTTTTGCGGCAATCTGCTCTGAAATTCGAAGTGTTGAAAGAGTGTCAGTATTTTACAAGTTGAAAAGACAGTTTCTCACAAAAAAGAAGTTCCGAATTTTCTCCTAAATCAGATCGTAGAATGTGAAGAAGTTATAGAATCTGGAATTTACGAAAAAAACACTTTTATTTTTTATGCCATTGAAAAGAACCGTAGTATGAAACTCAATTTGTACGGTCTAAGTCTACATCTCAAATTTAGTTAAATAAGGTTGTAGATGTAATAACCAATTATAAATATAGTGCATTTCTTAGTTTTGTCTTTCAAATAATGTTTTAACAAAGACTTTGTCTTAAATTTACCCTGACCTACAACACACATCATTGGCTAATTTATTAAGATCTTCTGTTTTGGATTCCGCAAAATTAGAAGATCTTAATGAATTTCTTATACAATATCAAACCAATTTTAATTTTCTTCAAAAGATGTTTGGTTTAATATTTGCAGTTTAAAATACCTTAATTTATTCTGCAACTATATTAATCTATGTCTGTTATTTCATCAAAATACCTGTCAAAATTGGAAAAAATTATAAATGAAATTTCAATAAGGAATTTCCATAATTTCATACTAGAGTGTAGATCTGCATCTCACATTAAAATTAATAAAAAAATAATTAAATTGCATTCGAAATAAAAGAAAATAGTTGAATTGTTTCTTAAATTAGAACAAATTACTATAAGTTTTTCTATATATATTATAGCTGGAAGAAACTTTATACAAAGATTATTATAGAAAAAGTTTGCACAAAATAAGACAAACCATCTACAATTTTTGTGAGAAGGAAGATACACATAAATTATATTAAAAAATCCAGGATAAATTGATTGGATTGTACAATGACCAAAATAAAAATGTGAAACAGTTCTAGATGTTTGTATTTTGTATTCATTTCGCAAATATTTTATAGAGAATTATTTATAAGCATATTCTTCAAGCAAAAATAAGCTATAAAACTAATATAATTTATAAATTTGCCTTCTTTTATTATGAAGCGTAGGGTTATTGCAATTAACAGGTAAATTTAAGTAAGCTATTCGCAATATAATCATCAAGAACAACTTTCCTACCTAAGACATTATCAGAAAATTACATTTTTCTTCAATGATTCATCGATAAACAAAAGTGGAAGGTATTTTAAATTCATTCTGGGCGAAAGGCATTCACCTCTAAAGCAAAGCATACTTCTTCAATGTCTTGGGTGGAAAAAATGCTTTCAGATTCATAATCGCTTCAAACCATTTTTTAAAGCCATGGCATTGAAATTCACATGACAACACACCCCTGCATATTAAAATCCTCCTATTATCTTTCGTAAGGCAGATTTTTTCCATCGATAAATTCTTTGTTAGAATATGAAAAGAAGATGACGAAAGATATGAATACAGACTACTTCTTTTGAATATGAAAAACGCAAAGATAACGCTGCAATAATTATGCAAGAGGGAGGAACTAGTAAACTAATACTTTTTTCTACTCTACCTGAACTTTAGTCAATAATAGAACACCACGGTCATTACATTACAAACGCAACAAATATTTAAAAAATGGAAGAGAAAAAAATCTTCGAACAAAGATTTGGGCGGCAGATGAACTCCATATTCTTCTTCGGGATAAAGTAACGCCTCATTATATCCATTGCAACCTATTCTTCACTTTCATGTATAAAAAGAGAAAGGCAGTTATTTATGGCCATAAAAGCACGGTGAGAGAATGTCTTTAACAAAGCACGGCCATGTTTTCGGTCTTCACTAATCCACAGCCATTGTGGTATCTTTTTAATGGATCCTTTTTCAATTGGTTCGAGGCCTTTTATTTTCAAACGCAATTGAAAAATATTAGGTTATTGTTAGATCGTATTAATTGTTTACTTCCTCGATGGAAGGAACTTGATTGAATATTCTTTGGGAAAAAATTATATTGATCACAACCGCTCTACTGTGGTTAAGTATTCATTGAAATTATCCAATTTTAAAACGTTTCATCGTTCAATGTCTTTCATATAATTCAAAATAAAAACAGTTCTGGAATTTGTTTATTTTATCAATGCTGTAATGTCGTTGAAGCGGATCATTGCTTATGCAAGGCATATATTATTTAAAAATTCTTAAAATAAACAGTTTAATCGGAACAAGAATATTTAGAATAAAATTGTTGGATTTCAAATATCGTTATTTTTATACTTATTCGAAACTTAAAATCTTCATCTTTTATTTTTATTATATTGTAGCGTCAGACTCAGAAAATAGCCGATTTTTATATCAGAAATAGATTATTTAGCAATTAACAAAATGAAGTCGTTATCTTACGAACAATTTAAAGAACTGATTTTTAAGCTTGAAAATATAAACGATCACAAACATTCATATTACGTGCAGTTTGTGCCTCGAGAACAAATACATCAAAAAACAGTTGTAAAGCTATAATAAGTTCAGTATTTTAAATATAAGACTGGACTCTGAAAACAATTCGTTACAATATAAACTCAAGTATTATTTCAAAGAGTCGTCTACCTTGATATTGTCGTCAAAATTGTATTCATTAACACATGGAGGGATTATACATAAAGCAACAAACTATTTCATTAACACATGAAGAAAAACATCTAAAAAATTGTTTTTATTAAAATCAAAAATAAATAATATAGATTGTTGATAAAGAAAATTCTGAACTGATTTTGATTAAGAATGAGTAAAAAAAATCTTAAAAATATTAAGGTAAATAAAAATTGTTTAAATGAATTATTTTTAATAAAATAACGGTTTTATAAATTATTCTTTTAGAATTGGAATCAATTTTATTTCAGAAAATGAGATGATAACTTTTTAAATATTTTAAAATAAACAACAGAAATATGTTCATGTCCAGCGTTTTAAAACTGACTTTGCAAAATAATAAAAGCATTTTGCTTCGGTTATTTTAGTAACGAATAAACGAATGCCTCACTTATACGAGTGAGCATAGTCTACGAGAATAATTCATAGATCATCGGCTCATTATTAAACAAATGTAACAGCAAATTCTAAATGTGAAAAAAGCACAAAGATAAACCTTTTTAAAACCAGATGGTGATAAACGCTTGTTATAAGATGAAAAATCGAATTTATGAATTTTAGAAACTTCGGAAAGTTGTTTTTCAAAAACTAGAAAATAATTAGGAGGCATTGTTTGAATTTATCAACTTAGGCAAACCACTTACAGAATACAACTACTTCTGATAAAAATTCATTAGCAGAAACGTTGAATATTATGGATATATAACAAAGCAGCTTACGTATTTTAGAAAAGTCAACCAAATATTTACCAGTATATTACGCTTTTAGGGAGAATCGAACACAATGAGTTTTACGATTAATATATAAAAGTGGGGAAATACGCTGATAATACTATGAACAAATTACCGAAATTTTTATCTTCCTTAAGAAACATAAATAAATAATAAAATACAACGAATTACTCTAATTAAATTTAGTTCCTACTTTAGTACATAACTTTTCTTTTGAGTTTAGAAGTTTTTCATGCATTATATTTTTTAAAAATTTTCACACCTTTATTTGTAGTGAATATTTGATATAACAACCCCCGTTGAACCAAATATCACCTGTTAGAACCATCGTCATTTATTTTAACGAAATCAACTGCAAATAAAAAAGTAGAATAAAAGAATGTTCGAAATCCTTTGATGCATTATAAACCCTCCGTCAAATATATCTTTTTAAAAACAAAAGGAAAAAGAATTTCAATCCATTCTTCAAACAGAATTGAAATTTCCACATCAACTGTAATAAATTCCACTATAATTCCAATTCAAATTCAATTCATTCTTCAAATAGAAGTGAAGTTTCCACATCAACCGTAATAAATTCCACAATAATTACTACTTTTAATGCCTCGATACTAACTGTTCCTATCACCAAACCTGTTAACGGCTTACAGTTACATAGCTCAAGCATTAAATAGAAATCAAATCCTTCACTTCTTCATTCATTGTAAACCTTTTCTACCAAAACGGTTCTATTTGTGTTTCCGGTTCGCTCCATTAAACATTTTATTTCCGCCTCGGTTTGTTTTTGTTGTTAAACGCTGGAGCCTGCCAAACATGCGACTGGGTTTTGTTTTCTTTTATGTTGCGACATGATATCGATAGCGATTATGATATGCCATTATCGATGGGGAGAATGTGAGGGTATATTGATACTCGTGTCGCTCTATCATTCTATGAGAAAGGATTCATTCTTTATGTCAAATTGAGAAGTGGCAGTATGTTGACTCGCGGAAAACGGAAGTGAAGTAAAGTACGATCGTATCTCAAATGATACACTGCAAGAAAAGCAAGCATTTAGTGTATTAAAGCACTGAGGAAAAATCTTTGGTTTCCGTTATCTACTTCCTAAAGCATTGTTACTCTACAGTGACAAATTCTGAAGATTAAGGCTCGGATAAAAGTATCTGTATCTGAAAACTTGAACTCATCCGTTACATGCTTGTGTGAAATGCTCAGTGATCAAGAAAAATGTGATTTAAATATTTTATGTTTCGTAAAACATACAAATTTTTGAATACTAGTGGTATTAGGTAAATCTATATAAATAAAGCTGAATGGCCAATTTTTTGTATTCTATAGAAATCCAAACTACTGAATAATTCTTCTTCAAATTTTGCTCACAAACACTATGAAGCATAAGAAATGTTTTAGAGAATATTTCGTAACAATTACTTAAATAGTTCTATTTTTATAAATTAAAAACTATATTTGCACTGCGCATGTTTAGTTCAAGCTCTTTTGCTACCGAAATTAGAAGACTAAACAATATCAAAAGCTTATGGAGAAAATTAGCTTTAAGCAGTTTTAAAAAATTGTCTCATTCAATTGGTATTCTCATGTTAATTAAAAAATGTTTCAGACGATAAAAGAATTTTGTGTGTTAGAATAAAAGTATTTTTTACGTTAAAAATATTAGACGTAAAAAGTAATTTTATCCCGAGCAACGCCGGGTATGTCAGCTAGTGATAAAGAAAAAAAAGTTTTTTCAGAAAACGAGCTTTTAATAATGTATTGAAGATTAGAAAATAATTTTCTAATAAAAGCCCTGGATGTTAAAACAAAAACGTAAAATTATGTAATGCTAATGATAAATACTTTAGGCTAATTGGGGTTTGAATCACATTCATAATATGTTTTAATGTTTAATGAATGTTTCAGAAATTCTTCTTTTAGTCTACATTTCCCCGTTTTTTTATAATTTTTTTAGCTTCATTCAGTTCACTACGCTTTTTACTCAATCAAAATATAATATAGCATTTGGCGGAAACTCCTCAACCATTATAATTTTCTTAAATGCAATCAAAATTCTGTAATTAAAATCTGGAAAATTAATGGACGAATTTTTTTTAGAAGTAAACTTTAATTGCCATGTTCTTCTGCCTGAGCAGAAACAAATCTTAAGAATTCAATTAATGCAGTATATCTCAATTAATTTCTTGAATACAAAATTAACACCATTCCGTGTACCTTAATCTTTACGCAACCCTATAAAAAAGAATTATATATTTATCCTCTTTAAAAACCCCCATTTTAATCAAATATACGCCCGTGAATAAAATTAATTCAACGCCCGTGAATTCAATCTCGAAAATTCCTATGAAATATAAAAAAGCATCATTTATAAACTCTATCAGAATTCCATTCTCCAATAAGGACACCTAAGATTTCTCCACCAAGCTGCAAACCAAACCAGTCATTCTAGTACTAATTGACTCATGATCAGAAAAGTTCGTTTTTTCTCAAATCAGGGACAAAACAAGTCTTACTAGTTTCCTAATAAAGTCAGTTTAAAGTTTCAAGTTTTGTGTACTGACCTTCGTCCGAACCGTCTGGACAATCCGGCGATCCGTCTCGTACCCTTGCTAAAGCTATACATAGAGGTGGGTTTCCTCGGCAGGAAAACTCTGTTTTGGAATCACACGCTGGCTCTGAAAAAAAAACGAATAAGTTTAAATAAGGCAAATATGGGCATGTTTTAAAATAAAAAATTACAAAGAAACTTGCTTTGTTTTTAAAATTTATTACAGTAAACATAAAGGCTCACTGCTATAAGATGTTTCTTAAACATACTGAAGAGGTTAATGTTTCAGAATATGCTATCGGGGGTCTTAAATGTATTACCTCGCAACCCTTTTTTCTACATGAAATTTTTTGCGGCAAAGTTTTCTTTTAAAAAGCTTGTTGCGATCCGATAAATTGGGAAATAGATATAAAAGTGATTCATTAATTAATGATTAATTGAACTAAATTAAACTTAACGCAATTATTTAACAAATTTTCATGCAATGCTTTATGTAAAGATAATTTTTCTAACTGTTTTTCCTTCCAAATATTATAAAGTCTCAGAGAAAAAGACAGCATAAAAGTTTTCGCCACCGTATTAGTGTTTGACACGACTCAAAGTTTAAGAAGCCCGGTGTTAAAATAAGTTGGTAAAGTTTAGACCAAAGTTCAACTTTAAGTGTTGTTTATAGATTGATTTTACACGGTCAATCCTAATTTTTTTAATAAATAATATAAGTATCTCTAACCATTGAACAAAAATTCAGGCAATGGAATAAATTATTTTAATTCATTTTTTTCAAAGTTAAAATAATAATTATAGTCCCAGATATGCACTTACTCAACAGATATGTGACAAATGTAAAAATAATCACTTTTCCACTACTGTAATTGAATGTAAATATCAGAGTGAAAGATGTAACTTTTTATCTAGGTTAGGGAGAAAAACTTAAAAAGAAAAATTCCAGAGTTAATCGTTTTTTTATTCACAGTCATAAGAACCAATTTTGCCTTAAATCCGGGGATCTTAAAATATGGATCACATAGAAAAATCATAGAATAACGAAATTTCTCACACGATCTTCTTCTTTCAGATTTTTCAACATATGTAAACAAAATTAGTTTAGAAAATCATTTTAGCTTAAAATATTCCTTTAAACATTGATAAATAACTACTTTAATTGAATTTATTTTCAGTTGTAATTAAACTAGGTGTGTATATATTTTTATTTATTTCCAATCTTCGGAGTCTCGCCAAAATTTTTCTGGTGGAAAGAGAGTTGCTAAAATTTTCCCACTCAAAAAGAGGTATTTATGTTCCAGAAGAATAAATGTATTTGAGAAGAAAAATTATCAGAATTTTTCATTAAAAGTGTAATTGTTTTCATTTAACTCCTGCTTTTTTTTTCTTTCACTTATGTCGATTTCGTCCTTAATCGCAAAAAAGTTAAATAATTTGGATCAAAATGAAAACAATTTGCCTAAAATTGTAGTTAAATGAATAAAAAAGATCTATAAAGGGAAGAGGATATTTAAAAATCAGAATCTTGAATTAAATAATTAAATGCTGAAAGTAATTTTCACAAAGTAATTATTGCGATCAATTTTTATAGGTTGAACTTTTATCTCAACAACTACGAAACGTACGAAAAATATTGCTTTAAAATTTTAATCTCTTATATTCCTTCGTTTTCTTTTTAAAGCAAATAATAATTTGTAGGCGAAAATCATTTTCTTCTTTCGATGAATGATATAGGAAAAAATTTTGTAAAATTTAAAGATTTTAGATACTTTATGGAAAATATTGAAAACTGACTTTCGAATCAATTTATAACAGATGCAACTTCCTTATTTTTCCTATGAACTAGATTCATGTTATACTTTTTCATTAAAAAAGTGATTTCTTTTCTAAATTTATTATGATTTTATTTTTCATTGAAAACGGCTGACATCGAATTAAAAAAAATTTATTTCGAATTAATGGAAAAAATTTTGCCATTTGCTTTCTGGTGACAACTATAAGTAGCGATATTAGTTTCCATTTATTATTTATTTTTCAATGAGAAATAAAAGTTTTTACTCAAGATTGTAAACTATATTTATTAGAGTAAATATTTTTAGTAAGTTTAGCATTACTTAGAGTATTTTTTTTGCTCTAATTTCAATTTCTTTCATTCAAAAATATAAAAAGAAACTAGAGCACTTTTTTCCAATCCCTCTTTTTAAGCTAAATCACAAAATTCCAAGATATCGTCTGCATCTTTCAAACACCGGATTGCATAAACAACAATCAGGTTATTTCGAATTCGAATCAGACGATAAAGTTACTATATAAATACTGTGTTATCGTGTACTTGGAATAAAACCGCATAGAAAGCAAACTTACGATTTATTTTCGATCTAAATCCAGTCATCGCTTGCTATTTTGGTTTCTCTATTCTTAAAGCGTGATTTCATGGTTGAGAGACTAAAAACAATTTATAATCTACAGTGTCTCTTTCCTCTTGTTTAAATCGTAAATAGTGTCACCAGGTAAGTAAAGTCAGTATGCTCCACCCATAGAAAAACACTTGTTTTCCCACCTTCCAAAGATACAGGGAGGAAAAATAGTATCGCCCTTGTTCCAGTTAACATTCGTAGAAAAAAAATTAACCTTATCCTTTAATTCTTGTAATCAAATGAAAATTCATTGTTGTTCAGGAAAATCTTCAAGCAAAAAAGTTGAAGAAACTGATATGAGGTTATAATTCGCTCTCAGAATTCTTCAATTTTATTTATGGAGTCATTTCATATGATGTCACAGCCACATGTCAAATGCAACTGCATATGCTATCTAATATCAAACAGCATGCTGCGTTGTGACGTCACATTCCTTTTCCTTTCGTAAGAATGTGAATAATCAAATCACAACGGCGCAGAGAATTTTGCGCATATCACGTGAACATTAACCGACACCGGTTTGATAAAAAAAATTTAAGGTTCAGATATAGCAAAATATTTAAAGTCAATAGAGAATAAACTGTGATTAAGTACATTTGTATGTTTTACTACCAGACATTTTTAGAAGAACATTCTAAAGTGATATTTTGTTACAGATAATTAATACTGGTATAGGTAACATAGAATATTAATAAAAACGTTTAATTAATTTTCAACCGAGATAAAAAAAATGAATGGAAAGTAGATGAATTATTCAATAAGTTATTTTGGTAAGTAAATATTTTTTCTAATCAATAAGTTTAAAATAACATCATCACAAAGAGAATATCAAAATAAAATTTATGGTAAAAGAGTTTTACAAAATGCGAATATTAACTAACTGCCAAATAGTTCAAATAAATGGCATGCATACAAAAGTTGCAAATCTTTTCTTTAAATTGCTGTGGAATATAAATTCTGAGCAATTTTCATTGCAATTCTTCGTTTAAATATAGTTATTTTTAATGCAAGACAAAATTGAGCCTTATTTCAAAATGGCCGAAAAGTAAAAACTGTATTATCATAGAACCTTAAAAAAATTCGTATTACTTTTTTATTGTAGAAGTTATAATTTTAACATTTCAGATTTTTACATTCTCTAAGATTAGTTTTAATAAACTCTTCGAAGTGTTTTATAACTATTTTGTCTGTTTTTTAAATCTGCAAAATTAAATAGACTGAATATATTGGCTAATTGTTCTTAGCTAATATACTGGCAGAAACCGTTATATACTGAAGAAATAAGGTCGTTTTCCTAAATACATGTCCATTAAATTATCATTGTATATGCAATTAACAAAATATTTTCATTTAATGAGAAAAATTACGACCAAATATAATAAGCGAAATAATCATCAAAATCAAGTCAGTGATATGATTTTGTATTTTCATTAATTTCTTTCAAAAATATCAAATTGGTTCAACAATAATTTTGACATAATATGTCATAATAAACTCCTTCTTGTGTACAGAGAACAGGATGAATAGTTTCTGAAGAAAATTAAAGTCTTTTTCCACGCACAAAAAAACCCATTTATGACATGACATCACAATAGTTTTTAACAGTCATTTTTAACATGAAAAAGCTAATTCCCCTAATAACATGACATCACAATTATTCATTAATCATGTCTCAGAAAATCATGCAAATAGGTAACAAATTCTGTCGTATTCTTTCCTTCATACAAGCCTATCATTAAAAACTTTGTATTCAAATCGGACAGGAACTCGAGCTTCCTACTTAATGAGATTTCATTAAATTTGTGATAACACCATTGTCTAACACACCTACATCGCTGTAGGCGAATAACAAATCTGTCCCATCCTTTAGAAAAAAGCAATTTTATTCTAGAAATTGGATGAGTGGGTCAACCGTCTATCTTGGTCATCCAGATGTTCCAAATTGTAGGCAATTACTATACAAAAGCTGTCAACTAGTTGGCAAGGAATGAATGAATTCGTTACAAACATGTCACTATTATCTACTGACCCACAGTGAACTTCGGAAGGGTTTCTTCTTTTCCAAGTCAGTTCCTAGCATGATTTACGGTTTGAAGTTCGAATATGAATCTAATTTTAGAACCTTTTAAATGACTTCTTGATGGTCCTTGCTGATGGTTTAGGAGCAGTTTTCACAGACCATTAACTGAGACACTGTCTTCCGTTTGGGAAATGGCGATAAGCTGATTTGGTTCGTGGTTAAATATTACAAAAGCTAATAGCTTGTTTTATTCACTTCTCAGTAAATGGCTCTACTGGTAGTTTAATTGACAATTTCTTCCTAAGTACCAGGTTTTTGCTGGTGAAACTTTATTTCACACTTTAAGTGTCTAACAGTGATAAAAATTTGCTCGATATTTTCCTTCTAAGTGAACTGCTTATTTGATAATCAAGAGCTTTCATGTAATCAAACGCTTATTAAATATCTTTTTAGTCGTCTCCTTTTCCTTAATTAACAACATCAAGTAAATTCATAATATTTAATTAGTATTTCTTGGTCATACAACAGTTTTAGTTTACAACAGTTTTTTCTTGGTCATACAACGTTTTGAGTTCAATTATTTTGATGATCTTGCAAAATAGTATGTAAATAAAATCATTAAATGCAAATTTCAAACACATTTAATAATTTCTTCTTTTGTAATGAAGAGTCATTATAAACTTTCCTTATTACTAAATAAGTTAATTATTTTAATGTAAGTAATTGTTTTAATAATAAATAGATCAATTGTTCTTACAGATTTCAAGACTTTCTTCCCGAATACTGTTTTCAACTGAAGGTAAAAGCAGTATTTGGAAAGAAAGTTTTGAAATCCGTAGATCTGAATTTCAATTATAATCTGAATAATAAATCTGAAATTTTACATATTTCAAGATACTTTCATTCGAAATACTGTTTTTACCCTCGGATAAATGATCTCTCACTGTCAAAACTATCAATCGTTTCTAGATCAATTAAAACAATAGATTATGTTATACACTGGAGAAAGGCACTCAGAAGATGTAAGATAATTTAACACTGTTTTATTTGTTTTGATTTTAATTCGATTTTTTTTTAAATTTGCAAGTACATTCTTTGTGTTGTGGACATGCTTGTTTTCCTCTGTTCATTTTAAGCACACTTTGATTTTATTTGTTAAATTAATTTCCCATTTTAAAGCCCCACTAGGGATAATTTGTGACGGGCCTTGTAATTTGGATCCGTAGTCTGACGACAAGGACGATTACCTTATACGTCTCTCCTCTCCCAAAACTTCGTCACCGCACCAACTTGAGGTCATTTGCCCAGTGATGGCAGATTTAGTTTTCACTAAGTCCACAAACAATTCTGATCTTCAGTGTAATGGAGTCCCAAACCTGCGCTTCTCAGATTTAAAAGGTGAGATTCTACCCCCCCCCCCCCGAATTTCAGTATTTTTCTGCAATATACATCATAGATTAATTTTTTCCCCAAACGAATAAACTATTTGCAAAATGTTGTTGCGTATTGTTATTTTGTTCTTGAACTTTGTGGCTTTTTAACAGCGAAATTCTTTAAGGAATATAACAAATTTTGAGATGGTATACATTTTATTCTGTTGGCCTTCACTAAACATTTGTTTAATTTTGGTTCCTTTGGCCCCTTTTTTCATTTTTTCGAATTTTTTTTTTTTTCACGATACAATCTTTCCTTTGGGAAGAGGACCAGTTTGCAACTCAATTTTAATTGGGGGTATTACATATTAAAAAAATTTAGTTTCTGTTTCTTATTTTATTTTACTCGTTGTACATGCGTTATAGTCTATTATTGATATGTTTATAACTGCTAGATTCTATGGTACTTCCCAGGAAACCTTGGAATAGGGACAGTCCTGGTTTTTTACTGGAAGATTCACGATTCGAAATCCGATTTCAGCACAAATCCACATTTTAGATGGTTGTTGTACATCCTGCTGTACAAAACTTCTCTTGCTGGTGTGGCTCGGAAGTTTGAAGGGGCTCATGTATCATCATCGTCATCTGACCACGGTCCGAAAGTTAGGAAGCCATCCCAAAATAGTGTTCGCATGATTTCAAAAAGGATATTAATATAAATAAATCAAACTCTATGGTTCTTCCATTTAAGAAATTTATTATCGAATGACTAATTATTAGACAGTAAAACTCATGACAATACTACCAAAACAATTTTCATTAATATTCATGAGAAATATCATAACTTTTAACCACCTTAATATCAACTGATAAACATCAAACCCATTCACCTATTAATTTGACCATCATCAATACATTACCGCTAACTCCACCACAAATCGATGGACAACAATAAGACACAGCTAGCATCCCTTTTATATGCCTACATAGGCCTCACTCTTTGATTAAGTCTATTTTAAAATCTGATCAAAGCACACCGACACACGCTGATTGGACGAGCTTAAATTAATCAGATTGAAGGTCTTAATTGTAATAGGATAGGAAACTTGAAGCTGCTGAGTATCGCAATGCATTAAGGCCATAAACATTAGAACGGAACTTGGGAAAGCATCTGGGTAGTTATGCTCTGCGTATCATAACCGTTTTCGCCGACTCTCTAATCCGGAACTCTCCCATTAACATACATGTGATTCCTACCGAAAATTCCTGTTCCTAGGAATCTTAATCCTTGGGCTCACTCGCACACTTTCTGGTATTTATTGACACATTAATAGGGAAGAAAGAACTATTTTCGTCTTTCCATACTTGTTTGCTTTACATATCGTAAGGAAGCAGAAAAGAACGAGACATAGAGATTTTATGATACATAAATTGAACGACATTGCTTTGGTTTGCTTTACGTTTAGTTTTTTCAAGTTAAATAAGCTAAGAAGATTACAGACATTAATTTCGAGATCAACATGCATTATTTTAAAGTTTCAAATTTAGAAATTCAAGATCTGTATCTCTGAAAGGTTTATCTTGTTAATTTTTCAAGCTTACTATTCTAACCATAATGAAGGTCACTAAAGTAAAAATGAATATATTATAACACCGATTCAATGCTTACGATTCATTTTATGAGATTTATGAATAAATAATTGAAGAAAACATTAAAGCTTGACTAATGAGATTTAAGAAAGGTGAACTAAATTTCAACATATTTAAAATGATATAAATTCTGTCTAAAGATTTCCAAGTAAGTTAACCAACAATACACCAAACTTAGATTTCTATGAAAAGTCATCCTCATTTGATTGTCATTGCAGACATTTAATATTTGAAGAACTGTAAAAAAACCCCCAGCTTACACTACAAGTCGTGAAATGAAGATCTGAGAGACTTTTCAAAGAATTTCTTCTTAAAAATGATAATATTTACGTAGTACGCGTTAAACTGATAAAAAGGTTTTATAACGACAATTTCAGCATTAAATATTCATCGAAATATACTTTTTTATACTTTATGAGATTTATAGAGAAATTCAAAAGCGGTATTATGATCTGAAAATAAAGAAGCCGGTTCTGAACTTTCTACAAAATAGGATAAATTTATGATGAGTCAATTTAATGGTGCCCCTTGTTACCAATGTCTTGTTAGTAGTCGTAAACCAATATTTTTTTGTGTGTCTGTGAATGACTAAAAGCCTAGACATAGAGCAAGTTGACCTTATCCTAATATTCAAGTAGCCAGTCAGACGAATTTTATTATTCCAGTTCTTCTAAATATGTTTCTGATTTTTTTTGTAAAACTTAATTATTTGATCATTTTCAGAGAAAAAGTTGAAATAAAGTGTAAATATAATGCTGAAACATATTACGTAAGAATAACGAATCATTGCTTTTGCTAGTTAATGGCAAAATTTCCATAGAATTGTAGTCAATTCTCATCATGATTCTGGTGAACCATAACTAAAATATCTCTTTCGACATAAAACTCCAAAGAAACCAAACTAAACAATCCCTCCTCAAGAATCCTTCTACAAGCCCTGCCAATATTTGGCAATAGTGTCCCCGCATACCAGCAGTGCTTCTCTACAAACATACACACACATAATTAAAACATGCAAGTAACCATCAGCAAAGAATTTCCCAACTTCGTCCAAACAAACCAAACCAAACAATTCTTTCTTAAAAATACTTCTACAAGCCCTCCCAATATTTGGTAACAGTGTCCCATATGCCAGAAATGCTTCCCTGCAAACATACATACACAGAAATTAAATCATGTAAGTAACCATTAACAAAGAATTTCTCAACTTAATCCCACAATACGAACATCTTAATGACAGTCCTTTCATCATGCCCATTCTCTACCCCTTTCTATACTCTCCTAATTTTATTCCAGGTCATTTTGTTACAACGTAATGGGCAGAATGTGCACGCTGATACAACTAACCACGCATCCAAACAATGGACCACCATTACCCAAAAGAGCGGCAACTGCCACCAATTAGGCTTTGTTACGGATTGAGTAACATCTAAGGACTTTTACATCTCGTGAAAAAGCGATACATTGTTTCCCCTACCTCGCCTGTGCCCTACATACCTGGGGAATGATACACAAGGTATTGTGCCAGTGATAACAGCTTTTCACCCAACTTTGAACGACGATTAACTTATGAAACATTGCCAAAGTCAATTAATTCTACACGTGATTGGCTAAACAGCTATTGATCCGTGGTTCACTCTGACCCACATTTTGGGATTACCAAAATATTTACAAACAAAGCATTTCTGGCTTGTCGAAAGTAGTTTAAACCTGGCTTTTCACTGAAGTGACATAATGACGAATAGGTGGCATTTTATAAAATACATACGTTTTGTGTTTTGTAAAGATGCTTTGTATAGTCGGAAAGAATGCAAGGTTGCCTTATCGATTGAGTTCAAGTGAAACTATAATTCATCTAGTAGTTAGGCAATATGAAAACCTTTGAATAACCAACTTATAATAGTAAAGGGACACTTTCAATGAAAGAAAAGAATTCAAAATGACTAAAACAAGAATAACATTCATTTGTCTTTGAGACAAAATGCGAAGAAATCGTGGTAGTTAAAATGTCACTAATAATTTTTGAATTAATTTTATTTGTTAAGTCTAAAGATACAAACATTTAGTTCTTGATACAGAAACAAGTACGTAAGGCTTTTATTTATTTTTAATGTTTATTTTGTTATTTCCTAATGGCAACGGAACATCAAGATGATGACCTCACAGTTGAAAATATGATTCGCATATATCGCAATTCTGTAACACGCTGTTCGCATTTTACTAAAATAAATGTTTATTTATTTTTCTGATATATGGTAATTTTTTAGTTCTGAATATATATTTCAAATAATTTAACATCTAAAGCCTTTCTGTTTAAACCTCATACGTAATTCATATAAAGACACGAATAGTGTAACTTTCATTTATAGGAAAATTTTATTTTTCTTCTGGTTCTGATTCGTGATGCAAAAGTACCACACTAAACTTTCACTCCATCTATATTCTGTTCTTTGTGTTATAAACTTGTTGCACCTGCCTGTTAGAGGCGCCTGGCGATGCAAATGTCATTTAAGTTGTCCTTACAAATAAAGTTAATTATGCAATTCACAATTATTTATTCTGCACTTCTTTTTAAAAAAATGATTCTGCATCAGAAATTTGTGTTTCAGCTTTTTCATATATAAATTAATTTCCGAAAAATAAAGATATATTAGCCGCAGCTGTTAGCCCGCAAATATTAATAGCCCCTAGCTATACTTGCTAAGTGGCGATGTAAATTGGCAAAATCGGTTCAGTTTCTGAAGCTGGGGCACTCGGTCAAAGATTCATTTTGCGGTATCTCTTGGAAATGGTAGGCAGTTTGACAGGCGACTTTTGCTCACTATCTAGGGATCATGAGCTTTCATATAAATAAAAATTGGCGAAATAGGTGGAGTGGTTGGGGCTGGAAGACTCTGTCATGGCTTTTTCCCTGCAGAGAATATAGAGTGGAGTAGCATTTTTGAGATTTCTCTCAAAAATGATGAGGCGGAGGGCAGGCGACCATTGATAACATATTTAGGGGTCATGAGCATTCATATGAAATAAAAAAAAATTGCGAAATCGGTTCAGTGATTGGGCTGGAGGACTCGTTCTTTGGTTTTGAAATTATTTTAAACATATAGATGAATGTATTTTCCATACTGTGAATGCAGATCTGATATCTTTCGACTGTGTCACTTTAAATAAAAGCTTAAGTTATACATTTCTATGTTATTCACCCCACCCCAAAATGAAGTGGAAATTAATCGATTTCAAAATTCGATAAGCGTGTGGATACATTTTGATACAATTGCATATTAGTTAACATGGTTCATTGCTTTTAATTCAAATTTAATAATATTTCAACCACAATTTGGCATAATTTTTTAATGTATTGCTAATCTGAAGCCTTTCGTTATTCACTCAGAAAAATTTAAAATTTTTTGAAATTCTTTTTCCTTCGATGTGAAAGAATTTCATGTTTTTGAATTTCAAATAAAAATAAACATAAATATAGTGATCATTGAAGCTTATTTTTATGAAGCCTTGCTTACTGACAAGGAAAATATCAGTCACATAATTTTCTTAGACCGTTTAATTTAAATGATTTTACATAAAAATGATTACATTTTATCGGTTCAGGAATATAGCTTATTTCCATAATCCGTACATGTTCAGTGAACGGTGATAAAAGCATAGGAATATCAAAATGATAATGCATTCTTAACACCTTAATACTGCAACCTTTCTATTTATCATTCATCTAACCAAATAGCGTAGCAAAACATGCATCACATTAACTAAAATAACTTTACGCATTACCAATACGCATTCTTGTTATAAATATTATAAAGTAATAACTAACTCATGAAGTTTGCTTGATTTTACCAACGCATATTGAAAAATTTTAATTATTGCATTTTCTTTGTTCTAAAATGACTTTGAGTCAAAGCATCTCATTTGGAATGCTGTTAATATCCCTAATCCATCTATGTTTAGCGAAGAGTGAGAAAAACGTGGGAATAAATATATAGATAGTCCAAAATATTTTATTATCTTCTTAAACACACAGCGCAATAAAATACTTCACAGTATTAAAAGAACTATCTTCATTAGCATCTGAATTTTTAGATTGTTCCATTTTGTCTCTTCCCATTGTTATATTCTCCTGAGCATTATGATTAAAGGGCATAAATGGAAGCATTTTGCAAATCGTTCATTTTCATCTTGCATAGGAGGGCCGACCTTTGGCTTCAAAGCCTCACTTTGTATCTTCAGGGCATTAGCAGACATGCCCTACGACCTAAGAGCTGTTGAGAATGATGTTAAGTAGTAAGTAACGCATTGAAGATTAGTGACCAAAATTCAAAAGAATATTTTGCATGTTATTTTTACTATAAGAAGCTCTAAAAATAAAAGGAACTTCCAGGCTTGCATTGTAAGTTAAGTTTTTACAATGTATAAATGTTTTATGCATCAGATATTCGAACGGATCCATTAATAGCCAAGAAAAAAGCTTAGACAGAATGTGGTCAAACTAGCTTGCTGTACAGTGTGATCAAAATATCTACCTGTGCTGTTCGAGGATTGTGCACAAAGCAAATACCGTACAGCTTGGAATTTTCTGCAATATAAGGACCACTATTTCATATTGCAAAAAAATACACCTTACGACCTAAGAGCTGTTGAAAATGATGTTAAGTAGTTAGTAACACATTGAAGCTTAGTGACCAAGTTTCTAAACGATATTTTGTATGTTATTTTTATTATAGAATGTTCTAAAGTTGAAAACCCAACGTATTTGCACAGTAAGATAAATTTTTACAATATATAAATGTTTTATGTATCAGATAATCAAACACGGATCCATTAATATTCAAGAAAGAAAACTCCATAAACGATGTGATCAAACGAGCTTACTGTATGCGATCAAAGCAGCTAACTGTACAATTGGAAGCTCGTGTACAAAGCAGATGACGTACAACTAGATATTTGCTTAATTTTCTACAATATAAGGAACACTGGATTTTATATAGAAATTTTTTTGGTTTGGAGATAATTAGAAGTTTTTGTGATAAAAATATTACATAAGACAGAACTGATTTATGTAAGACACAACTGTGACCTGAAATCTTTTAAAAAGTTTAAAAATATTGCTTTATAATAAAACAGTCGTGCAAATTATTTGTGCTTCAGAACTTTAAAATTTTCAAAAAATGCGCTCAAATTAATATTTATTATAAGCCTTGCAGACTTTATCATTTGCGGTTTGCGGTTAGAACGAAATACTTTTCTGGCATGGGTAAATTTTAATTATATAATTCTCAAATTAATAAAATATAAATGCAATGGGATAATAATTTAAAAGAATAAAATAGATCATATAAATACCTCCATGACTTTATCAGAACTTAATCATTCGTTTATACATATTTTGGTGCCTTTTTTTGTTTCGAAGGAAAAAAAATACTGACAAATGAAGAACTTTTTGACTTGCTGTTATCCAGTAATGTGTTGTGATTGTTCTTTATACTGAAACAATTCTTTATATTTTACACTATTCCGAACTACAACCGAATGCCTGAGATTAAGTCTTTATATAAAGACCGTGAACTCGTTTTTAAAAGTATAAAATAACCCTTTTTGAAATTCTGAATCCGTTAATAAATAAGATGCTCCTTTTTCTGAAAATTTTTAATATACTCGCCGCTTATCCAGTGTTAAACATAAATGCTTAGCACTTCATTAAATCGTCCACTCATTTTACTGAGTTGCCCTTTACAAATTAATGATCCAGGTTAAAAGTAAGGTCAGCAAGATAGTCATTGACACTTTGCACAGTTGTTGACACCCCAATTTTTAATTTTAAAAAATAAGCTTTCGTGTCAATTTCAGTTTTACCTAACCTAACCATGGGTAGGCAGTGAAAAGTACGCTAAATAAGAATTCAAGGTTGTCAATAACTGTGGTGTCAATTACTCATCCGTAAGATGTCATTAACCGATTTTGCATTATTTATCCTCTATATATGGCAAAATATTGTCCAAGTTTCATTTCCTTTATAGAACCCTTAATCCATCTTAAAGTAAAGTAATTCAAGAAAAGTTACAATTAATCACAACTTGACTGAACTATTTTTACTATTTTTCCGTTAATTTATTCTATAAGACTGTCAGTTCTACTTAAGTTCTCAATAGCTGTCTTGTTTACCATAAATAAGTAAAAAAACTGTTCAGGCAAAAGTGATTCGATTGCGTGCATCATAAGTAAAGAATATCGCTGAAATTGTCTAGCAGCAACCTCTTTCACGTGTCTGATTTCTATATTAATATGGTGGCCTCTCGCCTATCTTGTCACTTTTTCGGCTCGTTAAGTCATGTTCCATTCATGAGTGCGAATGTTGCGTGATGACCAGCGTAAAATGGCCCCGGGACTCGCTAACGAAGGGGAAGCGAATTGCTAATTGCCTCTCGACGGTATCGGACGAGGTCATCGGCAATTCGATTTTTGCCATTCTTTGGCCACCGGGGGCTGAAAGTCAATGCTTGTCCCGCTCTCACAATGAGTGAAAATAATGATTTCTCGGGTCAGAGTTGACTCACGCTGTTGTTTTGCTCTTTGGGATCGGACGTTTAAGAAAGTTTGAGTTTGCTCAGTAAGTGATGGTATGGATACGCTTAGTAGAGCTCTGAAACTGGAATAGGATTGTTTCCCACACTATGTTTTCAGGACCAGATTAAGACCTCTAGGGACCCTTAGGCGAATACAAGTCTCCCCACTCCTCTTTTGCCCCGCCACAACTTTCAAAACCAGATATTTTTGTACTTATTTTAATTTAATCCTCTGACCACTGACGGTTCTCAAAATTTGAGTACAGTTGTATACGGAGGTTTGTTTACAAATAGATAGGAGAAATAAATTCGTCCGGCCCGTTTCGCCTCACTACGGGTAGTGGAAGATGTGAATGGAAGACCTTTCATCTCTTATCTCTACCCCAAGGAGTCCCTTAATGACCACTTGCCCAACTGTCTTCTGCCCGCTTTCGGAAGAGTAACCGGCCGAAATCCGCCCCGCTAGTATAGAAGTTGCATGGCCGGTTACGGCCGGCTTAGGAGTCAGAGGGTTAATCTCTATGTAAGTAGATTTAAGTAGCGAACTTTCACAGACTGAAACGGCAAAACAATTAATTGCTGATCACTTTCAAGGGAGTTGGTTTCAATATATCGCTTATAAAAAAATGCAAACTTTAAAAGTAATTTTATACAAAATAGTAGTAAAAAAATAACAACTTTTTTTATCACAATCTGAATACTATTTAGTTATGGCATTGGATATTTTTTAAAGCAAGATATTTTTTAAATTATGAAACAACATAATATAAAACCTGCAGGGCGTAATTAATTAGGAACGTTGTTAGAACGATGATCCAAAGTATATATAGCATTTGATTTTAACTTTAAAATATCATGGCACATTTTACGTCCAACAGCATGATAGCTGGATGAAAATAGGCTGATTAAAACATATCAATAGACATTAAGATATTACCTTAGCTTTCAACAATGGAAGAGAAGCACGCAAATAAATATTTGTTTAAACAATGAAAACAGTTTAAAACAATGAAAAGTATTGTTGTAAATTGTGCCAAAAAATATTTATTAAAATTACAGAAAAAATATACGGAAATTTTAGTTGATACCATTGAAAAGGTAATTTTTGCGATTTCAGATGGTGTAAAAATGGTTTTTTGTGCTGTAATATTTTCGAAAGTCATTAAGGAAAAAAGCCAAAATTTCCCTTAATTTTTAATTGATACAAATTCTAATTAAAATTTGAACTCCTAGGTGCACATTCCAACCCTCTAAAGATGATTGTGCCAAATTCCGTAGCTCTGGTCCAGTGGCCTGGCTTGTAGAGCGCCAACACACACACACACACACACACACACACACACACACACACACACACACATTCTCCTTTATTATTAGTAGAGATAGGTGAATTGAATAGGAATATTTGCTTTGCGTAATTATTACGGTAGAAAAAATTTATTAATCAAATTTTTATGAAGTATATCATGTAATAATTAAAAATAATTACTGTAATTTATTTTAAGATCAGCAGCAAAAAAATGGAATTATAAATATTTTACATTGTAACATAAAAAAATTCCGAAAGATAAAAAATAGCTGAACTTAATTACTTTTATTTATTTTATTTATTATCTACAGAGGGATTATAGAAAGCTTAAATCTATGAAAAAATAGCTTCTGTTTTTCTTTCTTGATATTATATAAAGTTTAGTCTTTAGTTGAAATTAAGCTTATTATTATTTTTCCAAGACAAGTACATCACTAACTCATAGTTGTATAAAATTCTCTGGATTATTTTTGTCTCTGTAATTAATCTTTCTTCCTCTTTTATTATTCTTACTTCTCTTTGCTGAAAACAACCTCTTATTGTCTATTAAAGTAAAAAAAATTTATTTCTTGCACGCTGTGATTTTTCTTTATGATCCAAATATTTTATTCTGTCTCGAAATTGGAAAGTTATTTTTTTAACTGGAGAAAAGTAGTTATTTCATTCATTTTAATTCTTGTTGAATATGTTTTCTGCACTAAAAAAGTTACAAAAATGCTATTTTCGAATAGAAAATTAACTGTCTGTAAAGTATACTTATGGATCTAAAAACTTGATAATCATGCAAACCAAATTGTTTATTTTTGATTTTTATAAAATGACATTAAGATATTAATTATTGTCTTATATAAAGATGAAACGAATTTTTTTTGTTATCTCTAAATCGATAATTAGTCTTTTTCAGTGACTAGTTATTGACAAGTTATTGCAAGGCTCAAATAAGACAACCACTAATCACACATTATATAATCATTGATTGATAAATTACGAATTAATGTAAAATATGATGTGAAAGCATTAATTTCTTCTTAATTATCAAAAAACATCAATATATCAACAACTGCATCACAGGAAAGAAATTCTATTCTGAATAATTATTTGCAGTAAAGAAAATATCAAAAAGCAGAAGGAAAAAATTATTTATGCCAATTATTTAGAAAAAAAGAAAATATAGGAGTGCATTTCAAAGAGATTTCTTATCGGTCTCAATAATTTAAAAAATTTCTTTGCAAAAAAAAAAGAAGATATCTGAATTTTTCGTAAGCGAGTTATCAAGCCATTGTGAATAAAAATAATAATATCAAAAAGTGGTAGAAAAATTTTATATTAATATCGGATTTTTCGAAAACTTACTTGCAAAATAAAGAAAATATAGAAATATATTTCAAAACTACTTTTTTATCTATATCAACTATTCAAAAAACATATTTGCAAAAAAAGAAGATATTGAAACTTATCGAGCGAGTTATCGAGCTAATTTGAATAAAAATAGATACTTCAACTTCAGGGTTAGTAATAACAAATAGTATCGAGTGTCGTGTTGAATTTATTTTTGGTTTGGAGTTCGTCAGCCTTGACTGACTGAGCATAAAAAAAGTCTGTCCGAAGTCTGAGAGGTCGGAACACAGTTTGAACAAAACTGTGCCAGTGAAATACGTGGACTGAGTTTGATAGATACCCTCATCAATTCAACAAAATTTCTATTGGTTTCATTTAAGAACATAGAAGAACCGTGGGAACCACAAATTATGTCAAAAAATGTCTTTGAAGTTTTGAAGAATTGTTCTTTCGTTTTAGAGGAGAATTCTAAAATGAATATTCATCCAGCTACCTTTGCAAGACTTGAATGATATATTCTTCTTTTAAAGAAAATTTCAATTCTCTGGGACACATAATTAATTTTAAAAAAATTTGTTTGCGGAAATGTACTAATGAATTAAATATCTTAGAAAAGCAATTTTCTTGTAAAAAATATAATCATCGTCAACTTTGTTATTAATGTGTCAAAATATACTCCTTACCCCAAAATGTAGGAATCTGGTTTGCTTTTCTCCTCCAAAAAAATGACAAAGTGAAATTGTTGAAAAACTTAGAATTTGAATTGTTCGCCATTCTTCTTTTAATGCATGATTGCTTGTATATGAAAACAAAAGGAAATAATCGTTTTCACATACAAACATAAAAAGTTTGCAAAAGTGAAGTTCCTAAAGTAGAATTTAAATTGTTCGCC
>BGPR01000012.1:2050840-2173274 GCA_013235015.1 Araneus ventricosus
CATTTGGTGTTCTTACCAGTTATTTTCTACATCATTTAATTTCCCCCAGTTATTTTCTACAGTGCTTCGAAAAAGGATACTTTAATTCTAGCCACCTTTTATTTAGCAAGACGCCTTTTACTATGATGCAACCTAATATGATAAACACTGACGACAACGATTTACGATACATTGTTTATAACAATTTTCTAAACATGAACGGAAGTTAGCATATTTACTCGCTTGAGAGACAACACCATGTTGTCAGGAAACTCTAAACAATACTTTCGAGTTACTAACTCAGGAAGTTGTTCATCCTGGTTTCACTAACAAGAAAGAAACGATGAAAAAATTAAATCATCTCTCTTTCAGTTTTCTCAATGGGAACAGCAAGGAAAAAACATTTCAGTGACTCAAATGAGTGGGTTTACATTTTCTAAAAGAAACGGGCAAAAAATTAAGCGAGATACGCCTTCCAGTGACAAACCAGTTGTTTCTACTGAGTGGTCATCGTGCCCAATACCTAACGCCCGGTGGTCTCACTTGCTCAGGTAAGACTGACCTTTGCGAAGGAAACAATGAAGTATTTCCTATTCAGGTAATTGTGAACGCGTGGGTTTCTTCACCCGTTTGGTTATTGGTCATTTTGATTTGTGGCGTCTGCCTCTTTGGTCAAAAAATGACTCACACGTCAGCGTGACCATCTGGTTGAAACGGGAAATAAATCAGTATTGGTTTTAAAAACAAATGATTCTGATGAGATTTTTTCCATCAAAGAGTTTTTCTTTTTTTTCACGGTTTGTAAAATATCCAATCAGCGTTGGGTTTAATTGCGTAAAATTGTAATACAACTTCTTATTCAAAAAGTAAAAGAGTAAGTTATTAGATCACTCACGTGCTGTTATGTAATCATGATATACAGAAAACTCGACAGTAATCAGGTTGAATGTTGATTAGCCAGAATAGTTAAAATTTGGTCGAATTACCAAGATCGATTATATCTTGATGTTACATGACGAAATTTATCCTTATCTACATGCTATATCAATTATATGCATAAATTTGGCTTTGTCCCTTATTAGCAGAAAACTGTTGCTACTGTTAATATATATCTTGAGAGTTAATAGATTTTCTGAATTATGCTGCATTAGTTGGAGAGTAATGTAGAAATTGGATGTTATCCGTCAATTATGACGCATTATCCAAATAATTAATTAAAGCTTGACTTCATCTGAATCATTCACTTATTCAGGTTTGGGAATACGTTTCTATATAATCCATAAATTGGTAAAATGAACGTGTATTACCCTTTTGTTGTATGAGTCCTACAGTATAATCAATTTATTATAAACTATTTATTCTGTTGTTTCTTAACGAGAAAGTTATGCTTTTAGTTTGTTTGTTTCTCTGTATGACAAAGTTGTATTGACACTATCATTAGTCTTCATTAACTGAAATTAAGTCGCGAAATTCACTTCAGAAAGAAAAATACACTCTTACGAAAATTTCGCCATAAAATCATCTCTGGAGCTTGAGGCTCCATGTATTGGACCTCAAAGCATGACAAAAGTAGTGAAATTGTAGGAATTCTCGCATCGGAGTGTTACAAGAAACATGAAAAAATATCTTTTTATTACAATAAATTTTCTTTTCCTACGGTATATTAAACTGAAGCTAAGTTTTCCGCTGTAACGAAATTGTTTTCAGTCTTCAGTCTTATATTTCAAATACTGAGCTAAGGCGGCTTTATTAATTATTTTGAGGTGTTTTGCTTCTCGAAGCATAGACTGCACGTAATATGAATGATTGTGATTGATTTGATTTTTCCAAGCTTAAATAGTTAGTTCTTCAAAATTTCCATGTACGACTAAACAACATATTTTCTATATAGCCAAAAATAAAATATTTTTGATATTAGAAAGGCTATTTATTTTATCTGATGCTACACCCCTTATGCTATTTGTGAGTTTGACAAGAGACATACAAAGAAATTGCCCATTTCAGATACGTATCTAGAATACTTTGTGTGAGATTGATTAGAAATAAAAATCACACCGCCATACTAGAAGTGGCATTTGAATTCAGTGACGTCATAGTCACGTGACAAACGTACATGTGCGTATAATCTTGCTGCACATTGTCATGTGCTGCGATCTAATGTCACGACCTTTTTCCATCAGCAGGATGCGCTATAAAATCCAAAATTAAATCGGCTCTGCGTATTTGACGCATATCACGTCAGAATGAATCGATTCCATTAACACATAGCAAATTCATAGAAGACGAAAGAGCCCAAACAAAATTTAACAAATTAGAAAAACAATTCTATCAGAACAACCAATAAGAACATTGTAAAGTATATTCTAAAAATAAATTTTCATTCATGGCTGTTGCCAGGCGTAACAAATAAACTTAACCAATTAAATGCAAACAATTTTCATTGCAAACAATTATGAATAAAATATGCGCTTAGCTCAATCAAAAATTATGAACTATTGCTTGAAAAGAAGAAAAAAATTAGGATTCCAGATGCTAAAAGGTTGAGACTCATTGCTTTATATACATTGCTTTTCAGATGATTTAATAAATAATCAAATATGAAATCGTAACAATATATATACATCAATATTTAATATTATTATGAGTCACAAAATGAATAAAGTAGCTTCCTTTCAAATATGGTATGTGTGCCCATTTTAAAAGTATTTTGAATCAGCTCATTGAGAACGTAGACTAGTTTTTGCAGCAAATATCGAATATTTCCATTTTAATTGCCACAACACGTGAATGAAAACCATAAAGAATCAATTACCATTTAATGTGAAATATTAGGAAGGAAGTGAGATAAAATCAGGCAAAAACGTGTTTTTTAACTTCCTGATTACTCATGTCTGGCAATATGATTAACATTCATAAATCCTTGCTACCTTTTTGCTTTATTTGCATGACCTAGATTTTGTATCTAGTCACTTAAATGCTGTGCATAATTACGAAGATTTGGTTTCCCATTCTTGTAAACCAATATCGCCCATAATCATTGCCCAATGCCATGAATATTTGTAGTTTTGGTATTAATTCTCCTCTTTCTGTTTTATTCCTTTTCCTGCTGTTACTAATTGGTTCCGTATTGATTAAGACTCCTAATACCTCTTCAAAATTAAAGAAATGTAACAACTGAAAAATATGAATAGGGTTTTGAAATATATTGCTGTATTATAAAGGCAATGAAGCTTGATAAGCAAATTAATTTTATACGATTTTTAACCAAAACTTATTTAAACAGCTTTATAATGGAATCATGCGACGTCTCAGTCATATAAAAAACCCCGTCGGCAAGCGGGAAGGCAACTGTAGATTCCTTTAGTCTGGAGATATAAGGAGAGAGCATTTCATCCTTTATTTTCATAAGGATTATAGCTGCAAGAATGAAAGCAGCTGAAAGAGACTGAAAATGACGAGAGCTTTCCAACAAGGTGTAACATGCATAGGTTGAAATTTAAGTTGGGGGGAGAGGAGGGGAAGAGGGAAAATCACTTTTCAGTTTATAACTTCTAAGAAATTGCAGCTATCGAAAAAGTTTAAATGCAAAAAATGTTCGTTATCATAAGGCGATAATTCGCCTAATTTGAAGTCTTTCTATTTTCAATTGTAAAGGAATTATGGGAAAATGAATAGTCCGGAGATATAAGGAAAATAACATTTCGCCCTCTATTTTCATAAGGATTAGAGCTGCAAGAATAAAAGAGGGTGGAAGAGACTGCAAATGACGAGAGCTTTCGAACAAGGGGTAACAAGCATAGGTTGAAAGGCACTTTAAGTTAAGGGGAAAGGAGGGAAAATCACTTTTCAGCTCAAAACTTCTAAGCAATTGCAGCTCTCGAAGAAGTTTAAATGCAAGAATTGTTCGTTATGATAAGGCAACAATTCGTCTAATTTAAATTTTCTTTCTCTTTTCAATTGTAAAAGATTTATGGGGAAATGAAAATTTCACCCCACCACCACGATTTCCACCTACTTCGAGCTGGATAGCCCATCTACGAACTCGACCGAGATTTTCACTATCCTTACAACATATCCCACGTCGGTTAAAATGAAATAAAAATTACTCCAATTATCGTGTTCACAAGATAACATGGAAAAAGCGGTATATATATATCGTTTGAATGTAATTGATAAGAATCTTTCTACAAGCAGAAAAGGAAGAAGAAAAAAGAAACAAAAATTTTCAACTTGGACACAACTGTATACAATAAAACAAATATTGCCATATTTTAACAGTATGGATTTTCTTTTCTTCAAATAAAGGATGAATCAGTTAAAAATATAAAAAAAACTGTATTGCAAACCATTCACTATATTTTATTTTATTTTTCGAATTCCTTTTCACCACACCTTTTGAAAACTTAAATAAAACGCAGAAGATGCGTAGTTGTCTTGAGAAATTTGAAGGTATTTAATGTTATTTTCTTGTCAGACGAGATTTATTCATACAAGGTTATAAAGTTTAAACGATGAAATTCAAGGCGTAGGTGTAAGCAGGATACTTCATTTCATTTTTATTGAAACCACTCCCACATGTGCTCAAGTTTTCACTGCTCCATTTTATTACAGAAGGAAAATCTTTGATAAAGAAATAACCAAAAAGTTTCACTTTGGGCGGGTATTTGTTTCTCACAGTTGTTGAAACTCGTTCGATTCCTTTTATTTTTATGGTGCGTTTTTTATTGAATTTAAAAATTAGGCCAATCACGCTTTTTAGTGGGAGCTTTTGGACAACCAGTTAAGGAATAAAATTCGCTCTGGTTCGCCATCGCACTTTACGACCGTAAACAGCTATAAAGAATTATATAAGACCAGCGGACGAGGAAAGAAACACATTATATAACAATTTAATTGGCATATTGATTGATTTAATAATTAGTACCAGATCAAGTACAAACTAAATTCATGCGTTATTTAGTTTATAAACCTAATCATATTTTTTCTTAAGAAAAATCTTCGTTTTAAATCTATAATATTTTTTATATTCATAATTTTAAATCCCAATAAGTCTTACTCGCATGCTGTGTTTTGTAAATAAATTCATCAGACATATGATTGACTGCGTTGTAATTCACAATTGTATTCATTTTGTTGAAGTGACTAGATATTTCAGAGATAAAAACCTTTTTGAAATTGTGTTTTTTAAATTTAATCACAATGAAAATTTCTCTTCACATAAATTTCGAAATTCTTTAACATATTTTTGAGGACTTTGATATTTTAATTCTCTTAATGTTTTCAGAACAAGTGTTTCCAAATTTTAAATTATTTGATTGATTGATGTTTAGAATGTGTCATACAACACTGTACTTAAAGTTTCTGTATGGTTGAATTTTTTTAAATAAATAAATAAATTTTCTTAAAATATGTCAATTTCAGATCATAAATAGGCGCAAAATTTATAAAAATGGTGTACATTTAAATAAAAATTGCAGATGACTTGTTTTATTTCAAAAATTGTTCCGTCTTCCAATTCGTTTATTTATTCATTCATTTATGTAATGCAATAATTCCTTTCAAAAGAAGTTAAAATTTTTATATGAGAACAATATAGAACTATATATTTTGAAATGCATTTAGATTTTTACTTTCAATTAGTGTGGAAAATTCGGCCAAAAAATCTAATCTGTTCCTGATTTTCGCTTTAAGTTTGCTGTTCAGATTTGAAAAATCCTGCTAAGCTAATTTAAGTAGTTTAATATTTTGCTATTCCGCTCGTACGCAATTTGTTTCAACATTATTATTTTTCCAGTAAAGATTTTGCGATGTTCTCTGCCTCACCTATGTGCACTATGCTGCAAAATGAGTGATATTGAGGCTTGTGGAATGAGAATGCGTGCAATCTACAAGCTAGCAGTGAAAGACAGCAGTTTATAACCACAATGCTAATTGCTGATAAATCGAGAAACTGCTGGTTTTCAGTGTAAGCTAGCAGTTTCAAGTGTGCTCACGTAAGCAGATAACCGTTTGGGCAAAATCTCACTTCATTCTAGAGTACTTAAAACCTTTTCATTCTTTTCAAAATAACTTAGAGCTCTTTTCTTTCGAATAATTTAAATATCTTTTTTTAGACTTTTATCATCCTATTTGTTTGTTTGATTTAGGTTGGAATGTTAACAAAAAAATTGACCAATGCCCCTAAACAGTTTACAATGCACAAAAATCTTTCATGCTAAAACTTTCTTTATATTTAACCGAGTTACCACTGAGTTTTAGTGAATGAGAACCCCTCAAAATGTTCCTGGAATTAAGGCAAACATATTTTTAACCCTTCCTAATAGTTTAATTTTTCTAAAAGACTCATCCTATTTGCAAATACTTTCCCGAGTTTTTCTGGGAAGAGAGATTTCTAGATGATTACGATTCTAAGCCTTTGCGAGTAGTTTAGTTTCTATTCTTAACAGCATTTAGAAGAAACTTTGATACTCTAAAAATACATTCTTCTTATATATGTGGTACTTTTATGTTCCGTGTTTGCGATTCATTCCTTATTTGAATCCTTCTTTCCCCAGCACCTGCTGTTTCAAGCCATATAAACATTTCAGAGAACCATCCACCTGCAACAAGGCCCATCCTCCAAGACCACCTGTTTCTTGGTCATGGAAACTCATCACAAGGAGGAAGATGTGTCAAACGTGATGACTCCAGTTCCTTTTCGAGGATATCTTAAGAAATTCCTCGGCAACTTGTCCTCCTTTTCCACATGGAAACCAAACCTCCCAGCTATATTCCAGCGTACCCCGTAAAATACAACACACATTTTGCAGCCACTCTCTGTCGAAGTAGGGAATGCGGGTTATGTTGGCAAGAAAGCTAGCTCCCAACCAGTTGTTGTGACCCACTTAGGCGCGGGTCACACTGCTTCAGTTCACTGGTTGAACCGTGCCATCCGCAAACCGGTCGCTATCGGCAAAAGCAGACACTTTTTCCGGATTGTGGGGCTGAGAACTTTGTGTCTCTCACAATGAAGGGTTGATTGTTAATTCGATTAATTAAAATTCCTTTCGATCGCCGTGTGAGCGCATTCCCATAGTGGTAGAAAGTTGGGTACAATTAAACACTCATTGGGATTTGGCCATTAACATACAATACTCAGGTACAGAAAGGATAGGTTTGTTTTGTTTACTACGGTTTAGTGGACTTTTGTTTTCGTTGAAGGGCTGGGAAAGGGAGTGGATATTGTTCCTAATGGTTCGAGTAAAAGATCTCAAAGTTGCTAGAGCGTAGAGTTGGTAAAATAATGACCAAAGGTAATGACCGAAATTAATTATTTTCTTTTACGTTATTGCAACTTAATCGTTTGTTTTTCTAAATACAGGGTAAACGCTAAATTTTTTAATTGCTTCCACAGTTTGAAGAAGGCAATAAGAGTTTTAAAAAATCGAAATTCATTTTTTGGGCATTTGATGCTTGTTAGCTCCAAAAGAGGTATGGTAATGCTTTAGTGAACATCTAATGTAAAAAGTGTAATCAAAATTTTGCTTATATCATCAGAAACGAAGAAAAGACAATAACTCAGAAAAATATGATTGCTTTTTTTATTTCCCCCAGAAAACAGCCTTGGATTCGTTTCCTTCTTCAAACAATTTTGATTGAAATGGAAAACTATATTTAATATTTAAAACAAATGATAAGAGATATCTTTACATGTCTAATTGAGTAAAAAAAATTATGGAATGCTTACATTTTATAGGGAAAAAAATCACACGACACTATGAAAAGACAATGCTTCCATTAGAAGAAACTATCTTGGTGTTTTTAAAAAATAGAAAAAACATGTCGTCATCCTAATAAAGAAATTTCTTTGTTTGCTCCAAAACCTTCGAGGAAAATTTTGCAATTATTCATACAAAATAGCTAGATAGAGTTACATAAGAAACTTTTACTTGAAATAAAAACTTCCATTAGGGATGCCGACTTTCATTCTACATTTCAGGTGGTTAAAGCTCACTAGAGTGTAAAATTTGAATAACAGTTGAATTATGCTTAAATTAGCATAAAGATTCTTGTTAAATTCAGACAAATAAGCACGCGACGTCCGAAGACTTCTTGCAAAATTTATTTTTGTCGCAGTTCTGGGAATATATTATTCTTTTCATGCTCCAGATCAGTGTATAAGAAAACCTCATAATAATGCCTCAATTACTTAATTTGAATTTAATTGAATTTATTCAAAGATTAAGCAACTACATATAGCAAAGTTTAAATTTAAAACACGTGATCATTGACCTACATTTGTTGGCGTCAGTTTTAAATGCAATATTTTCGAACCACAGTTTCGTAAATTTAGCTTTAGCTGAAACTTAACTATTTAAATCTAATATTAATTCTTCAGAAGGATGAAATGTCTGCTTTCTGCTGCTTTAAACGCAATAAGTTGATATGAAGAAGTTGCTCCAGAACGACAGTTGGGATAATGTTGGATGATACAACAAAATTAATAAAATAAGACAAAACAAATATCATTCCTTAACTATTATTAAAGATTTTATTTTTTTATTTGCCATGACCTTTTAGTAAGATATGGATTTAGACATTTTGTGCATATGTAAAATATTTTATAAAATAATTTCATTTGCTTCCATCATTAGCGATTAAATTTTTATGACTTTTATAAGTAATTTTTAAGCCAGATGAAACTCCTTATTCCTTTAATGTGTTTATCTAATTTATGTTAAGAAGAGCTAGCAAATAAAGATTCTACTCGAAGGCAATCAAATACATGAAAGCACTGAATCGCCTTTTCCAAAAAGAGTACTCATTGCTTGGGATTACGTACTAAAATAAGAACTTCACATATTAAAGTATCTTAGCTAAAGAAATTTGTTTGAAGATATTTGGTGTAGCTCCTTCGCCATAAATGAAGCTGTACTTCTATTTCGTAGTGGCGGTTAAGTTTGTTTAGGTGAAATAATTAGATTGTTCAATTTATTAAAATTTAGTGCGAGTATTTAAAATAAACTCTGAATGCTATGAAAAAAGCAGAAAAATTTCAAGATAAAAGTAAATTTCTCCTGGAAAATACAGCCTGACAATTTTAAGTAATCTTAGCAAAGAATACGAGTATGTGAACATCTAGAACAATTCTTATATTTAAGTATAAATAATCTAGGATTTTAAGCATCCTTCAGGTATGATCTTTTTTGTCGATTATTGAAATAAAAATCCCATCATCGAATCAAAAATATTTGTTTTCATTTGCTGGTATTTATATTTTTCTCTTAAATATAAAAATATGCCTCTTCCGGATTTTTATTTTTTTTTTAATATTTTTATTGAATCCATCGAAACTAAATCCATGCAACACGGAATTTCAAATTAATGCAAGAAAAATAATGAAAGTTGTCAGGAAAAAGTTCTCTGGGCTCTTAGGTGGCATTGCTGGTTAAAAACATCTAGTTGCTTTTAAGATTCTTATGCCACATTATTACTTACGTTGCCAGAAGCAACACGGATTATTAAATATCTTCCTCTAACCATCTTCCAGATAATTTTTATACGGTTTACAACTAGGACACTAAATTTACTTCCCAATAAAACTGCTATATTTAAAAGGAAGACCCAATTTGTTACAAAACGATTCCGGAGGCCCCCGTGATTAGTACCCCACACAGACGCTATAAAACACTCCTCAAATCGGTTCTTTAATCGTGCGTGAGAGCCCGCACTAACATTCATTTAGTTACACCGTCACGCAACGCTTGAAAACCACCGTTGGATCCCACCTTTTCCACCAACAGACTAAATTGCTGGCACTTCACTTAGAAGAACCGGATGATTTCATCCAAACGATTGCTTCCGCTTTCGGGGGATACGTCCGACTCGTGGTGTTACCACAAGGCAGAATCTTCTCCCCATTTTCTTCGTGCTTTTTATTTGTTTACTCATGCTCATATACCGTTAGAAGTCAAACGGTTTTGTTGCTTTTCAACCGCAGGTCTTGTATACGAAAGTGACTTTTCCAGTTAATCCTGCACTAACTTAGCAGGAATTTATTTTTTCATGTCTAAAATTTCTGCATTTTATAAATGATTAATGCCTGTTATTTGTTTACCAATGTTTATATACTGTTAGAAAGAGCTGTAATAAAGTCAAGGAGTTGTTTTAAAGACACATGCTCATATTCCGTTAGAAGCCAAGTTGTTTTTGTTGTTTTTCAATCGCAAGCCTTGTTTACGAAAGTGGCTTTTCCAGTTAATTCTACATTAATTGAGCAGGAATCTATTTATGCATGTCTAAAAGTTCTGAATTTTATAAATTATTAATGCCTGTTATTTTCTTACCAAGCTTATATACCCTTATAAAGATCTATAATAAAGTGAATGAATTCTTTCGTAGTTGTTTTAAAGACACATCCTCATATATTGTTAGAAGCCGAATAGTTTTCTTGTTTTTCAACCGCAGGTCTTGTTTATGGAAGTTGTTTTTCCAGTTAATTTTACACTAGCTGAGCAGAAATTTTTACATGTTTAAAATTTCTGCATTTTATAAATTATTAATGCCTGTTATTTGCTTACCCGTGGTCATGTATCGTTACGAAAAGATATAATAGATTAGGAATTGTTTATTAGTTATTTTAAAAATAAGTTCTTAGATGTTTTAAAAATAAGTGCTTTGTTGTTTAATTAGTTGTTTTAAAAATAAATAATATTTGTGAATTATTTAATAAATTATTAATAAAACAATTTAGTTATCAGCTTTTTCCCCTGAAGATAGAAATATTTTAATAAAGAAATTTCAATTGAATAATTGAGATTTATTGAGTAATTTCAATTAAAAAATTTAGCTTCGAGTTTACTTTTTAATTATTTATTCTATATTTTTTACACTTATTTAAATAAATTTAACATATTTGCTATTTAAGAAAACATCCCAGTGTGGTATTAGTTTCATTATTTAGACTTCAAGCCAAGGACCTTAAACAACATTTTCAAAAGCTTACCAGAATTTTTTTTAAAAAAAGTAAAATTTACAAAAGAAGCACGGAATTGGTATCTTGGTATTGTTAAAAGTATATCTCGTAAATTACGCAGACTTTAGAGTAAGAAAATTAAGTAATAAAAACGTATCTATTACGTTAATTTCAGTAAGTAAAAAGCTTTTGAAAATATGCCACAATTGTTAAATTTGTTTAAAATACAAAGTCACAATATCAGTCACTTTGTAATGTTACTAATATTCGTTATATTCCTGACTTAGTGATATTAAACTTGTGACTCATTATTAGGCTCATGCCTCCTTATACAGTAGTTTATAAGGAAATTTTCAAATTAGGTTTTAAAAAATTAATAATTTTCTAGAATATTGTTATTTAAAAATATAAATCCTTCGGATTCAGCATAAAAAAATTGTAAATAATGATAATTTTCAAAAACAATGATAACGTTTTAGCAGTAAATTATATAAATATTATGAGATGTTCTACATAGTTCCCAAATTCATTCTGAATCTTAAATCCTTATATCACCAAGTAGATATTCCGTAACCTACTAATAACAGTTATTTTAGTTTTACTTTTTTGATTCATTTGTTAGATAAATCATGATTTTTTTTCTTACCACAAAATAATGTATATGATTAATATTTTAATAAACGTCTTGTCATTAAACTAATAAAAACTCCAGTCCCATTTTTCACATATTAAATAAAGGCTCTTTGATAATTGAATTGCAATAAACAATTCGGATAAAAAGTATTGACAATGCTAATTATAATTCGATAATTAAACTATTTAAAACATTGTAATTAAAAAATTATATATTGTATATAAATCCTTAGTGCATTATGAATAGAAAATTATCACTGGTTAAGTTCCAAGTAATAATTTTATGATGTTCTTGTTAGAATTTTCTATATGCAATAAATAACATTAATATAAAACAACAATTGTTGTCTAAGGAAGTTGACTTTCACCTTTAAATGCCGCATAAAATTTTTTTCCACAATAAATAAAACAAATTTAAACACATAAAACAAGCGTAACAATTGTAACATGAATTATTTCAGTCGTTTCCTTTTCTCTATTTCTGTTACTCTCGGCTTTAAAATAGGTTTAATGTCATTGATATAACTTTCACTAAAAGAAGAGAATAGCTTCAATGAAAGTATTTTGTTACGTTTCAATCGAAACAATGGCTATTACTCATACTATCCTTGTCGGTGACATGGGGCATTGAGAATCTTTTTTTCTTTTGTAGTTAGCAAATAATTTTGTTTTCTTTGAAACGTTTCGATTGAATTCAAAATTCGGGAATACAATAAAGTAAGAAAAGATCCAAGGAGTTCATTCCTTGAATTTCTTTATAAAAAAAGGCTATAAATCTAAATTTATTATCTGCTTAGTCCATGGAACGTTCCCTGTTTTTATTTCAAAAATCCCTGAGAATTGCCTTGTTCTTGGCGATTTGTACACCAGCCTGTAAAAATATGTTATTTTCATTTTTTTCTCTCCTTTTGCTTTTACGTATTCTAATTTTAACTAAACACGCAGAAGATTTTCCTTTTTACGTATTCTTTAATGCATATAAGAAAACAAATACGTCATTGCAAAATATATAAAATAAATATTTAATTAAAACTTTGTAACACTTTATACCAAAATATATTAATTTCATGTAAATCTACTAATTTGGACAACCAAACCATTTTTATTTAAACACTTTTTAAGTGAATTAATTTCAATATAACCATCTTAAATTCTACCTATATAGTTTGGACTCAGGAATACTAATTTTAAATTATTATGATAAAGCATGTGCATTCAAAAATTTTAATTCCATACCCACATCCAAAATTCAAGTCAGCATTGAATTTTTTGAAATATTTTAGCTCAGTTGTATGAAAAAGGAAACTGTATCTAATATTCGTAGTTCGTTCGCTCATTATTTTAAATTTGTAAACCTCAAAATTATGAAAACTTTCATAATCATGATCAGTTAAAAATTTTCGGTAGCAAGTTGCGAATACGCAAGCGTACTACAGTTTAAGAAATGTTTTTAACAAACGAAATCAAAATTTTCCTACAAATTTCCTTGCCTTCACATAAGTATAAAGAAATTTATAAACTGTGTTTTTTCACATTCAAAATTTTTTTCATGGTCTTCAAATGCTTGTTTCAGAATCAGAATTTTTTTAAGCTAATTAATAGATTTTTATTTTTCGTATACACAATCAGAATATTATCTTTTACCTCAAAATCTCGTTAATTTCATTTTCATTTTCTATAAATTTTTGTACATAATATGTTTTACAGACATTATCTACAAAAAAATATCTTTTACGTTTTGAAGATTTAACAATTTTTCGCAACATAGCGAAGTTCATAAGCAATACTTTATTTCTTATTGAGAATTATTGATTAGGGTTTCAAAAATAATTTTTTTTATCAAGCCAAAACCATTTTTAATCGGCTTAACTTGTTTTTTGCGATATTTTTTAATCAAAACAGAATGCTTTTATTATATTTTGAATTTTCTGGAAAATGTTTTGTTTTATTATAAAGTTTTTAAACCCTAAATAATTTTGGTGAGATAATTAAAAGAGAGTTGAGGAAAAAATAAAATAAAATTCTCTTGACTTATTTCATTTCAAATAAGGCCTCCAATAAGCTCCCTAAATTACTTTAAACTTGGGAAGAAGCTTGGCATCTCTGTTTAAGGAATTATCATTCAATTGTTACTCCATTTGTAAGACTTCTAAATTCATTCGAGGAGAAAGAAAAATAGAATTCCCCACATTTATTTGATTCGATTCGTTAGATTAAAGTCATGTCACAATCTCTTTAACTTGTTGAAAAATAGAACAAAAGTATCATATCTTCTTTAAGTGAATAATCTGGAAATAACACAATTTGCTGACAGCACAAGTCACGCCGGGAGAATCTTCCGAATTTAATATAGCCGGATCTCCCGTTATTCTCCGCAACCGTGACGGTTTCCATGTGGTTTCTCAACCATTAAACGAGTGCCTAGCTCCGAATAGAGATATTCCTTGTATCCAGGCTCGTGAGAATCTTTTTTATATCATTTGTCAAAAAATGAATTCGTGATAACAATAGCATGTCAAGGACTACGCGATCAGATCCTCAAGATCAGATCAACAATTAGTGAACTTCTAATTAACCATGAATGCTTTCTAAAATTAGATACTGGTTATGTTGCGACATTTTATACGTTATGTCACAATGAAATAATTTTCGAACAAGAGTTTTTAGTAATGGTGGCAATATATAATTTATTTTAGAAAGCTGTAAAATCAGTGATACTTTGAATCCACTAATTATCGAAATACAGATTAAAAGCTAAACAATGAATAGCTAGAATCCAGAAAATGAACAAAAAGATATTTTCAAAATCATAGCACATTCTATATGTAAAAATGAATGAAATTGTGTTAGTATAATTTTTCTAATACTTGTTAGACATAACTAGTGAAGATACTGATTGTAATGTTCTGGAACAATCGTGTATATTTTAAATAGTGAACTGTATGACATTGAAAATTGCGAAAAAAAATGAAATATAATATTTGCAGATGAACCGCGTAAAGTACTCTATCAGTTTACTGAAAAAATTTAATTGCCTTTTCAATGAAATTTAACCTTTGATTTTCACTGTTAAATTCATGACTTCGGAATTTTCGTTCAAAGCAAAGTTTTCTTTGTCTTTATGATGAAATTGTATTTTCATTTCTCCCAATATTTTTAATGTGGTTTTCTAAAAGACTCTAAAATAAAGAGACTGCGAACTTCTTTTTCTTTCTCTTTCAACATATCGAAACATTTTATTAATAGAGATTTGAAATTAATTTGTAGTAAAATTTTAATAAAAGAAACTATTCATATAATAATGTATGTATAAGTAATAATTAGAACTATTTTGTAATGGTTATTTTGGAATAGTAAATTTAAACTTTCAATTTGTAGAAATTTTTAAAAAGTGAGTGGGAATTATTTTACTAAAAAATTGCTTAAAGATAATTCAGTTTGGTAAATTTTAAGAGTTTCATAAAATGTATGTTATTTATATAGACGCGCTTCAATACTACAATAGTAGATGGTTTTTACTATTGTAGCATTGAAAGTACAAATTATCTAGAAACTTACATTTAGCTCACAAAATTATTATGCTTAAAGTTCATTATGGGTTTATTAAAATACTAATATAAAAGCCTTTGTTTGAAATCATTAAATTGTAGTTTTTCAAAAGAATTTCATATTACTAAATATATTGTTATTACCTTAATGAACATGCTGAACTTAGGAACTGCTAAATACCTTGCATTAAAATTAAACTCGAACATGCATTCTAGATTTGTATTGGGAATATATATCTGTTCAGGAATGAGAAACGTTTCTTACTATCTCTCAATATTTCGCTATTTCTTTCATTGACTTCGTTTGAGGTTGACAGAATGGAATCTTCACGGAATTGCACTCTTCAAGATGAAGATAAGATTTTTATAAGAATTTTTTATAGCAATAAAACAGAAATTTCTACTATTCCCTTTTAAATGTGTTTATTTTTTGATTAAATTACATATTTTATTTTTATATCTCATTAAAAAATTTTTTAAAGGAACTGGTGCATGGGCATTTTTAATAAACGAATCAATTTTAACATGACAAGCAAAATTAGAAGTGATATTTAATAACAAATATTTGTACACTCATGAAATTTTGCAATTACTAATTTTTTCTATTGGTATTTTCTCCTGCAGCAATTTCATGAAAAGTCAATGCATAAAAAACTATTTACTGAAATTTAAATGGGAAGTGAATTAACAAATTAATTTAAACTGTAGTTTTACAGCAGATATTCCGAAAATTTCAGGAACACATAGTGTTCACTCGGGACTTAGTATGAAATAGCGCACCGTTCAGTTTACTGTCACCCCCATCTATCATATTACCTCAGATTCTCCAGGTAACCGTTCTGGTTAAATTTAAGTCTATTTAAAAAATGACAACTTTATTTTGCAAATTTTGATGCACTTACCAGACTTCGCCAGCGACAATAATCCAATCTGTAATCCAATGACCAAAAACAACCACATGTTCGAATGAGCCCAATAGCCCATATTTACAAGTAACTATATACACAACACGTCCAACTTCTGCAATAGTCACCAATATAATTTCACACACCCATCAGGAGCAAGGTCTAGTGGACACACGCAAAAGAAAAAAATATACCAGTCTTCTTTCCTTTTTTTCTCCGCAAAATGTCATCAAAACTGGCCAACCCACAGTCTCATGGCAAAAATGCGTGGGGTGCACTTCGCAGTCTCAACCACTTCTGATCACTTGCCTGAGTTTTCGGCGGGACAGGTGAGTGACTTCGTTTCTGGTTCTTGGCTTCGACGATTGGTGAAGAGTTTCATGACGTAGAATCCCCTTCTTTCACTGCCTTCCCCCCTTCCTCAACAAACGGTGCCCTGTGGTCATAATAGCACAACAGGTTTCTTTTTATAAAGATCGAAGTGAGCGCATGGAATAACGGTGTTTTCTTTTTACCTTTTCTTTCTTTCTTTTTTTACCCACCTTTTTACCTGCTTGACTTACTTCCCGTCTGCCTGTTGCATCCTTCTTTCGCTCATGGACATTCTTTTTAATCCTTTAGGTGAATGGTGTTTCGGGCCTTGTGTGTTTTTGTTTACATCCTTTGCACACTCGCTCATTGGAAAGTCCGAGGGAAGGTTAGCGCTTATGCTGCTGGTTCTTTCTGTTTTTTGTTGGTGTTCTTGTTCATAATGAAAAGGACGTTGATGCAGCTTCGATGCACTTACTTAAGTCCATCCTTTCCAAAAATAAACATGGTTAAGACCAAGGACGTTGATAACTGTGGCTTCTTTAAGATCTGAAAGTGGAGTACTAAGAGAATGTGAGTAATTATAAGGTAATCGGATCTAATAAAACTGCAAGCCTTCCATTTCGGAAACTCAACAACAGTTCATATTTGGCTTATTCGGTCATTCCTATTAAATCAGCTGACATTTAAAGTTCAATGAAGTTTGACGAAAGCGAAGACTGAAAATTCGGTGACTGACCAAAAGGTCATATAGGCAAATAAAAATAAGGCATAAGCCGTTTAAGTGACAGATTAAATTAGTTTGTTTTAATCAGATTACTTTATAATTAATCTTTTAAAATTGCATAAATAAACATGGTTAAGACCAATGCTATTTATTTATAACTGCGGCGGCTTTAAGACCTGAAAATGGACGTTGAAGAGAACGTATCTAATTATAAAGAACCTTAATAAAACTTTTAGTTACCATTTCAAAAAATGAACATACTGTTCATCGTTGGCCATTCATATTAAAGGTATTAATCTGCTGCTGTATTTAAAGTTCGGTGAAGTTTAACGAAAATGAAGTCTGAAAATTCGGTAACTGATCAAAAGTTCATTAAGGCAAATAGAAATTAGACGTTCGTAATTTAAGTTACAGATTAACCCCTTAACATATAAATTTGTATTTAAGGTATCCGACTGGTTTAAAATCGTCGTTTTTGATGAAATTATCAAAAACAATTTTATGACTTCATTTTGTAGCCTGTTTAACCAGCTTTCTAAAACTGTCTCACTTTTTACTCTACGTGAATTACAAATGAAGTTACAGCTGTTTTATTACCGAACTGTAAGCATTATTTTATGTTGCATAAAAACTTTAAATGCTTTTTCTGAGAAATGATGTTTTTGAGGAAAACTGTCGACGGTAACAATGATTTCTCAAAAGGTTATTCAAGTATTGAAATGAAATTTTCTGAGATTGTTTTCTGTAATATGCTTGATTTTTTCCTCTAAAAACTAAGGTCAATTTTAAAATCAGGTATTATTTTTAAGTGCTTAAATATAAACGAAAAGCATTTTTTATGAAAAATTACCAGTTTAGTAACTATGTTCAGCTATATCTCAAAACTATTTTGAAGTACAAGAAATATTTTAGAGCAAAACACAGATAACTGTCATAAAAATGTACTCCTACAAGGATTTATATATATCTAGAATATGATTTTGTCTATGGCTGTTAGCGTAAGGCAACTATTTTAGTCATTTTTCTTCAAAATTCTCAGTTTTTATCAAAAAATATTATTTCGAAAGCCAAATTTTACAATATTTTCATAGTTTTAAAACATATGCAGTCGAAAAATAACATTAATATATATATATATAACTTATTTTTCAAAAACTGTCTCCGAACACAGTCGGATACCTTAAGTCAAAGTAGCTATTAATTTAAAATGCAAAAATGTCTTGTATCAATTGTCCTTTGTGTCTTTATATGGATTTAAGTAATAATTATTTTTCCAAATAGGAAATACCATCTTTAAGACGTTAAATGAATTCATACATCAGGGAGTAAAGTGAGTTTGCTTTGGAGATTACTATATAATTGCTATTTTAAAATTACATTTTCACATCTTTAAAAGCCATAAAATTAGCATAAAGTTTTCGGACAGATGGACTTCCTGCAAATACGTAAAAACAGCACCAATGTTCATCAAAGATTAAATGAAAACGTACATGAAAATATGTAATGATTTAAGCATCGCCTTATAAGACCTAGGTTCTTTTCCTCATTTGCAGATAAGTCAAATGCATTTAAGAGAACTTTGGCAGTTTCGAAAAATACCTTTTCATGTGCGTGTAAATTTCACAGCCACAGTTATTTTCGTTCACTTTAGGCAAATTTGCATATGTATAAATCATGAGTTTATAAAATATGATTTTAATTTTCTCTAATGTTCTTATTAAATAATTTTGTATAAACCAGCGTATTTTATTTCACTGCGAAATTAAATATTGGTGACATCACGATACCTTGAGATAAATTCTCTCTCTTCCTCCGATACTTGTAAGTGGTATACTTGTGGCTGACACCACAAAAATTATTCATCGCGCTATTTTGCGAATTTCTTGAAAGGTTTTCTTACGTAAGAATTTTGTGAACAATGGTTTTAATCTATTTTTAGGAACGTTTGAACCCATATATACCCAATATATTCCGGAATAGGTTCAGGTCTTAGAGGATATTAAATCCAGACCTTCAAGTCTTTTTCCTCTACAGGAAACCTATTCCCGTTTTGAATCTACATGGATGAATGGCCTCTGATGAAGTCATCCACCGGATTCTTACTTCTTATCATTGTCTACTATTAATTTGGTATTTTTAACTCTTCCACAAATATAATTCCCTTTATTAGTATTTTTATGTATCATGGTAGTACCACACTGAGCAGCGCAGTGACTGGGAATCTCGTTCTTATTTGGAATGGTCCTCCAAGTGAACTTTATTTACTTTGCATGTTTTTCTTTGGAATGGGCATACTGTTAAAAGTTCAAATATTCCCTGCCCTTTTGAGATGTCTCCAACAATTTTAAGAGCTTGTGGTGGTCTCCAACAATTTGTTCGAACGCCTTCTGTAGCATTTGTGCTTTTTACTTTCTCGTATACGAAGTATACAAAGAGAAAGTATTGCAATCGTCAAAAAATTCGAACTCGAGATTTTGAAAAATCTCCACGTGTTAGACCTCCCTGAGTCCGAAAAACACAATTTTGGAATCATGTCTGCCTGTCTGTCTGTGAACACGATAACTCGAAAACTATTAGAGATACGGGGATGAAATATGGTATGTGGTCTTTAAACATAATTTGTAGGTTTCTACCAAATTCTGGACAAAATCCCTCAACAGAAAGTCTGTCTATCTGTATGGCCGCGGTCATGTGAACGCTATAACTCAAAAACTTGAATAGCTAGATGGATAAAATTTGGTACACAGTTTTATCGTCATGAATGTAGGTCCGTATAGAATTTTGGTCCAAATCCGTCGAAAAGGGGCGTTTAAATTGCATATTCAATTTCTTTTAATCCGATTCTTATGCGCAAAGTACTGGTAGCAATCTGTTATTGCTGTAAATTTTATTTACAACAATAAATAATGTTTTCAAACATAAATTGTAACAATTTTTTCAGTGTTGTAAATAAAATTCAAACCGATTTCATTATTTCAGCAAATCTTTTATTTACGCGCTTTTGCAATTGTTACGGTTGTGGTAGTATAAATTGTTTTCTTGGGAATTCAATTCCAAAGCAGAATTTTCGCTTTAGTATTCATCGCATTGCCTATTTTATCGCACCTGCTTCAAAGTAATATTTTTTTGAAACGTGGCAACAGATATTTGATTTCAGGTTTGTTTGTTTGTTTCACTTTCTCGTATACGAAGTATACAGAGAGAAAGTATTGTAATCGTCAAAAAAAATTCGAACTCGAGATTTCGACGAATCTCCACTTAGAAAGTATACGAGAAAGTTTAGGGGAGAACACTCCCGCTGGTTGTTAACGTAAATAACATTATTAAAATTCTTTGTTACACTTACGTGTTTCATCTCTTGTCTTTTCTATACTTCTTTATGCCTTAGCTCGTGAAGAAGGCATTTTTGACACTGCAATACTATATAATTCCTAGTCGTCTTTGTGTCTCCTACTTTTCTCTCAAGCTGGTTGCACTGCTGCTAAACCACCCTGTAAATCTTGTGTGCAATGATCAATAAAAATATTAGAACAATACGAAAGTTAAAGTTCTTAACATGGGAACAATATTTATACCAGGTATATACATGGTATTAATAAATAGATGTATACAAGGGTGCTTCTAAAATTTCTAGTCCAATACAAAATTTTTTAAAAAGACGTCTGAGAACGTCCGCATATAAAAAACCTTGTAATATTCTTAAGAATCTTCATCAAAAATTTGATGAATTCGAGCAATTCGTCAATTTCAATTGTAGAAGTATTTAAAAAACGTACACATAGAGAAAATATTTTAATTTTCATAATTTCTGCTTCAAAATTTTAAGGTTCTAACTGATATCGACTTTTCTGCTTTCGAAAAGGACATTTTTTGAATTTAAGTCTGTCTGTCTATTCGTGTATAAGTAAGTGACACCATAAATCAGAAACGCAACAAGCCTGCTGCATGAAATTTGAGATGAGGTCCTTACACCAAAATTGTTAATACGCATAGAATTTTGGAACTATTCAGTTGATGGAAAGAGTGGAAAGAGGTTCCTTTTCCAAAATAAATATTAGATTTTTTCGGTGTGCAAATATATGTTGAGATACACCTTGCATTCACATTAAGAGAAAATATTAATTAATAAATTAATTTGTTCGAACTTCGTCGCTCATATCATGGAAAATGCAGCAAACATTTTTAGTTATACACGTTTCACATCATCCTTTGAAAATATCAAATAATTATTTGCGTGCATGTATCGCCGTTATAATTAAAAACCAATTTTAGGAAATATTTTGGATATCAGAAGGAAGAAAAGTCAGCCAGTCAAGCTGGTATTTCTGAATAACTTGTTTTTTGAATTTAGAAAGGACATCAAAATCGATTTTTTCTGATATTAGTTTTAAAAATTTCCACCAAAAGCATATCAAAATTACAGAACCAGAGAACAACGGTAACAGGAAAGATTATTTTGGATAGCCTTACGAGAATTTTATTGGTGTAAATCGAAACATTTTGACTGCTTAACACTTGGACAAAATTATTTTACGCAACACTTTCTAAATGGCATCATTATGTGGAAGAATACGAGAAAAATAAGTGGTGAACAGTCCCGATTTTTTTCCAAAGTTATTTCCATTTCAAAAGTTAATTTATTTCAACCCCTTCAATATGCTTTGAACAATATCATGTAAAATTTTCTATGTATGGTATTAATGAATAACTTGCTTTTTGAATTGTGAAATGGCGTAAATTTGTTTTCGTATAATAGTTCCCAAAGTTTTTGACCAAAAATCTAAAATTACAAAACCAGAAAACAGCGATTACAAAAACAAAATTTTGGATAGCCTTACAGGAATTTTAATGATTCCAATCGAAAACTTTTCCTAAACCCTTCTACAAAATTATTTTAGGTCACATTTTATAAATGACATCTTTATATGAAAGAATAAGACAGAAACGAGAAATGAACATTCCCAATTTTTTTCCAAAGTTATTTACATCTTTCAAGTGTTATTTTCCTTCAACCCCGTAATTCTATTTTGCAATTTTGATCATGCAAAATTTTCTGTGTATGACATTAATGAATAACTTTTTTAAAAATTTTGAAATGGAGTTAAAAATTGTTTTTTAATAACAGTTTCCAAAGTTTTCGACAAAGAACATCAAAATTACAAAACCATGAAACAATGTTAACAAGAAAGATAATGTTGGATAGTCTTACAGGAATTTTATTCATGTCAATCGAAAACTTTTGGATGCTTAACACTTGGGCAAAATTATTTTGGACCACATTTTATAAATGACATCTTTATATGCAAAAAACTTACGGTGAAAATTTCAGATTTTTTTTCCAAAATTCAAGTGTTATTTTCCTTCAATCCCTTAAATCTGTTTTGATCAAAATCACGCAAACTTTTCATTGTATGCAAGCAGAATACTTTTGATGATACTATATATATTCATTTGTTTTTTACTAAAAATATCCCGACAAATAAGATAATTTATACTTTTACCTTATTTTCATCCCCGATGGTCGCGCCCCATTAAACAAAATGTCGCCTACAAATTGCAATAATTGTATTTCTTTGTTTTCTGCGTTCTACTTACAAGGAACTTCTGAAGGATAATGAGATTTATTAAAGCAAATTGCGGATTCTAGACGGTGAATGATCTTTAAATTATCCGCAGAACCAAAAGGCATCTCAATTAAATCTTGTTAAAAAAGTTATTCAAAATGTCGCGTGTCTCAATCCCTGTTTTTCTTTTCTTATACGAAAAAAGAAGATTCTGGAATACCTTGACATCGTCTCTTCTCGTAAACACACCGGTTTCTAATTTGTTGAGTGAAATATTTTGGAAACTAAACCTGTTGTGTTAATCAAGAAGTCAAAACGCAGGTAAAGACGCAGAAACGACTGTGAATTTATGATTTTGTTTGCGAAGTTGTTTGTTTATTACAAGAAAGTTTCCCAAAAGCTCGCGACGTCAGTTTTCATTATTTATATCTTTACTTGTCAAGAGATTTAAATATTCATTCCAGTATTGCACACAACTAAGATTCCACATAAGTTCCAGGCGGTACACCTAATTATTTATATCTTAAGTTTTGAAGTGATATAAAATTAAATTATTTATAATTTTTAAATGAAAATATATGATTGATTAAATTATCTATAACTTTATTCGAAAAGGATTTGCGTATTTCAAGTAGGGTTTACCGTAATTTTCAGGTACTAAACTTTTTCTTATCTTTCTTCTGCGAAAACATATGAATAACTAAAATATCTATAAATCTTATGTAAATTGGGTATAATTAAATAATATATAACTACCTTTGAGAAGTCTTTGTTTATTTCATTTAAGGTTCATTATAATTTTCAGTTATTATAGTTTCAGTTATTCCTGAAGTCACTTTTGAAGCGATGAATTTAATTATTTTTCTATAAAGAAAAATTAAATAAGTTAGCTACCTATATTTTTTCTTGAGAAAAGTTTTTTCTTTTTGTTGAAACCAAAGATTTATCGTAAGTTTCAAGCGTTAATTTTAATTATTTACATCTTTGCTTTCTAAGAGATATAAGTAAATGAATTATCTATTATTTAAATAAAAAAATATGTAATAAACAATCTATAACTTTGTTTCTAAATTTATTTGCTTATTGTATCCAAAGTTTTGTACATATTTTTCAGGTATTAGTATAAATTATTAAAAATTTGCAGATTTAACAGATTTTAATAATTAAAATATCTATCATATTTTTTAAATGTTATTAAGTAATGAACTAAAATTATTTGAGAAGCAGATTTTTAGAGTTCAGGATCGACTTAAATTACAATTTTCACGACAGTTATAATTTTCATTAAATAAAAATCATTTCTTATTTTCGGTTTATTATAAATTTTTGAAGGAAGTTTAAAGTATCTATACATGCGAGAACTCCAGTAAATGAAATAGTAATGTGTTTTACATTTATAGTAATTGTGAAAAGCTTCTTTATCTTTATACTAATAACGATTGTTAAATATTGTTCTGCGTCTTCCTGGCACAATTATTCATATATGTGTTGATATAGAGATAATAATGTTTTAATTTTTTTAACCTGGAAATACAGGATGGTCATAAATTGTTGAATTCATTTCAAAAATTAATAAAAAAAATCTAATAATGTTAAAACTGTGTTTTTTGTAAATAAGAGAGGAAATAAAATTTTTTTATATCGGTGGTGTACCATTACGGCTTTCTAAATTTGCTTCAGCGAGAGATTTCCATACGCAATGGCTACCCATCAGCAGAAGCCGAGGCGCGTTTTCTGGTTTCCTTTTTCAGGTTTTCTAGAATATCTCGACAACTATTCGATTTTCGTATTACAATCGATTTAACAAATGAAAGAGCGTAAATTTCCCTACGAATACGTGCTTTTATTTTTCTTCTAGCTTTAATAGTTTAGCAGATCATGGCTCTCAAATATGGGATATGTCCAATAATTTACGACTACCTAGACCACCGTAACGGCGCGTTACCTATCTGAAAAAACTTCTTAAAATGCTCTCTCATTTAAGAAAAAACTGTAACATTGTTAGTTTTTTATTATTATTAATTTTTGAAATGGGTCCAATAATTTATGACTACCCTGTATATCTTTTCAACAATTTAGAGAGATTTTTCGTTGAGATAAATTACAGAAGGTAAGTTCCCTGAAAGGTTTCACCTTTGTGCTCTTGATAATGAATAATTTATTTAAATAATCAATATGAACTGCATTTCAATGGCAACAATGAGATTATTTGGCATTGCAAAGTGAATAGATCTACGAAAATCAATGGAATTTCACATTAACTTGTTGAAACGGTGTAGTTAATCACATTTTTTAAATTTTTAATAACTAGATTCAGAAATCACTTATTTCTAATTACCAAATTCGAATACCGCAATTAAAAATCGAGTGAATGCTTTATTCATAATTGCTAAGTTCTTGATGAATAGAATTATTTTTTAAATAATGCACTAAATCAGTGTTATTTAAGTCATATACTTTCCGCTTACACATTATGCCAAGTTTCATAATTTCGGTTTTGGAATTTTGATAATACCTATATATGTGACTCATTAACCCTTAAATAATTAGGAATAATTAATCGGGATATAAGAGAAGTATTAAATATTTTAATGCTTTCTAAATCTTTAAATTATGTTTCTGAATTCAAAAGTCGACTATCTGTTGTCTTTATAATATGATTATTCTTTTAAATGCTAAGTTTCACAATAGATGCAATTTTGATACAGAAAAAATGCAGAAAAGTTACTCTTTTGATGAATGATCTATCTTTTCATATAGATATCTTAGTCATGTCAGAAATTTTTCGACTATCTTGTCCCGTCCATAAATTTCTCAATGTTTAAGATTTCGAAATGAATAGAATATGTCATTTAGAAACCGAAGATATAAATGTTAAAGAAATTCAAACGAAATTAAAATCGGATCACTAGATCTCAAATTAAGAAGAATCAAATTTAGTTATATTAACATCCCGTTTTGAAGCAACACGAGAGCTAGTTTGGGACAGATGTAATTTTGAGCCGCAGTCAGACGACGAGAACGACACCTGAACTAGACTCCCTCTCCGAACTTCCGCACTCTACTAGCAGGGGGACGTTTGGAGAGGGAGTCTAGTTCAGGTGTCGTTCTTGTCGTCTGACTAAGTTCAAAATTACGAGACCGTTCCAAACTACAGGGTTAGTTTGGAACGGTCGTAATTTTGAACCTCAGTCAGGTGACGAGAACGACACCTAAACTAGACTCCCTATCTGGGACGGTCGTAATGTTGAACCTCAGTCAGATGACGAGAACGACACCTGAACTAGACTCCCTCTCTGAGACGGTCGTAATTTTGAACCTCAGTCAGGTGATGAGAACGACACCTGAACTAGACTCCCCCTCTGGGACGGTCGTAATGTTGAACCTCAGTCAGATGACAAGAACGACGCCTGAACTAGACTCCTTCTCCAAACTTCCACACTGCACCAGCGGGAGGACGTTTGGCCACTACGTATCATTTAGAGCTCAACAGGTCCCATACATGGCGGATCCTCAGAATGGAGCCTGGTTTCGATCCTGGAACCGTCCTGCTCCGAAGTTGACACCCTACCAATAGGCCACCGTACGAGGAATCAAAAGTCCTTCCCACACAATTATCTTATTTAATATTATTTATATATTTAATTTTGTCAAAAATAGCCCTTCGATAAATTTTAATTGCAGTCGAGGATAGTTACGCTTTAATAGTATATTGTATTGTGGAAAAGAACCACAAATGCAAGAATATAAATGCTATTTCAGTTGATTGATTACCTTCTTAAAATTTACTTTGCAAAGTTAATTGAAATAGCGTTTGAATTTTCGATAACTTCTTCACGCGATGGTTATTGTTTAAGTGGAACTTTCTGAAACATTTTTAACTCGCGATGCATTACTGCAGAAAAAAATCATTGTTCCATTTCCGTCAGAAAATAAGTAAGAAAATAAAGTACGAATTGAGGATAACTCGAAGGAAATTCAATTAAAAACAATTATTCGGTAAAGATTTCGTTTTTCACAAATTTTTATTTACGAACGGTGAAAAGATCCGAAAGAAAGAATCTCACGGCATACAGTTTAAGAATCTTCTGAAAATTTTCAGCCTCTGAGCAGATTTTTGTTTGTTAAAGAAAATTTTTAGAAGGATTTCCAGAAAAAGTTTTGATTTCATTTCAAAAAATCCCATCGTTTGAACTGATTTGTTTTGTACTTTAATGTTTTAATAATATGTTTCGTTTTATAATCGTCTGATTTTTTTCAACGTAACAAATCGAAATATTTCTCTTTAGAAAACCCAGCTGCAAACTTGAATCAAGATCTAGATCACATAACAGTTTGACATCATTCTTTCTAGATCTCAATTTCTCGGCATCAGCCTCAAACTACTAGGCCTAGAAAGGCCTCTGAACCAATTTTCAAATGCTATAAGGAAGTAGCTTTCGACATTTCCAAAATTCGACCGGAGGTCAATATAATGGAGTTATGAATCGTCGAATGGCATCATAATCTATCAGAAACTCAACAATTAGATGTAAAAACTTCGCTGTCTATCGCAGTTAATCTAGTTTGTTCACTTAAAAATTAACAATGGAATTGAATGCAGGCTTGATCTAATTATCTTTACGGGGAACATTGTCGGGATACTTCGCTATTAATGAAGGATAATGTATAATGCCTATCGGTTTTGAAGTAGAATTGTAATCAGGAAAAACATTCTGGCCCATAAGTTACATTTAAAATCTTATCACCGTTACATCCGGTAAATTTGTTTGAAGAATGCGTTAGGTTCCGCTATAGATGTAATTGGCATAAGTTTATTGCTCTCTTGATTATGTTAATTTGCTTTAGTTAAGGTGCATTGTTCCGTATCATTAGATAATTAAAATATAGAATTTAATACAACAGTGGGAACGCTTTTCACTTTCTCTTATACGAAGTATACAAAGAGAAAGTAGTGTATTCGTCAAAAAATTCGAACTGGAGATTTTGGCGAATCTCCACATTTTAGATCTCGCTGAGTCCGAAAAACACAGTTTTGGAATTATGTTTGTTTGTCTGTGAACACGATAACTCGAAAACGGTTAGAGCTAGAGGGATGAAATTTGGTATGTGGTCTTTACACATAATTTGTAAGTTTCCTTCAAATTTTGGACAATATCCGTCAACGGGAGGTCTGCCTGTCCGTGTTCATGTGAACACGATAACTCAAAAACTGAAATAGCTAGATGGATGAAGTTTGGTACACAGTTTTATCATCAGGAATTTAAATGTAATGTATCAGTTTTATGTCAGGACCGTTTTCAAATTTTGGACCAAATCCGTCAAAGGGTTGACTGTCTGTCGGTCTGTATAATCGCATACTTGTGAACACGATAGCTCCTAAACGCTGGGACTTAGATGAATAAAAAATGGCTGCAACAACAATTAGATGATTTTTTTTTTCATATTTTCGAATTCGTTTGCAGATAAGTACGTCCTTTTATAGCAGATGTGAGACTGATTCACAAATCAACAGCTCCGTCAAACTTCGTATTTGAGTATTTAGAAGGCGTTGAAAAGATTTGTAATTTTTCTTACCATTTGTTCAAAATTGATTTCAAATTTAATTTTTCAATTTTTTATGCGCGAAATATTGAAACCAACACTCTTGAAGGTGATATGCAAGGGATTGTTTTCTTATTTCAGTTTGTCGTGTACTGTACATAATATGTGTTACTTTAAAACTGCTTATAGAGATACTTATTAAAATCAGTAAACAATATCTAGTTTTGGAAGTTTGTAAGGAAAAAGGAGGATCCCAAACTAAGGAGCTTTACGGAGCTAAATCCTTTATATCCCGACGGTACTTAGGCAGCAGTGGCCTAGTGGTAAGGTCCCGACCTCGGGAGCGGAAGGTCGCAGCTTCGAAACCCGATTCCACTGAAGATCCGCCGTGTATGTGGCCTGTTGCACGCCAAACAATACATGGTGGCTAAACGTCCTCCCGTTGGTGTGGCGCGAAAGTTTGGAGAAAGGGTTGCCACCTTAGGTGTCGTCGTCGCCATCTGACTGCGGTTCAAAATTGCGAGGTCCGAGGTCCCGTTGTGTTGCTTCAAAACGGGACGTTAATCTAACCTAACCTAACCCGACGGTACTTAAAAATACTACCTTAATTACGCCTATATCTTCGTAATTTAACCGTTTTTCTAGACAGTACTCACGTAAATACGAGGAATGTAGTTCCGACAGCTATTAGTAGGTGAAGACAAAAATAAAATTATTAATCAATTAACTAAATTATTTTATTGAATTAAAAAGCTTTTTCATCTTTCCTGGGGTTATATTGCATGAAAACGTATCTAAGGCTGCCAAAATAAAATTGAAAAGTTGCTGGTAAGTTTATTCATTAAATAAAATGTTAATCCGGGTCTTCCAGCATGTAGTTGTTGTGCGGTACATTTTTGGTGCTGTCTACAAAACATCGTGGGCTACAAACAAGAATTGTAACATCTTCAAGCTAGCTGCGCGTCTGAGAGCTTGTCAAGTTGGAGCTTGGAAGGGGGAAAAGGAGACTTGCATTTATTTATAAATGTTTTAATTTTGCATTTTAATGCACATTATTTTAAAACAATAGAAGAAACATAAAGGGGTTTGACTTTTTCCTTTAAAAATATTGCGTTATCCCAATCTGAAGCACACCCTCTTTAAATCACTTTTAACCTTTTCGCGTTCATCGGTTTCTCAGTGAAACTACATATTGAATATTTTTTCATTGCGCATATACGAAACTTTGCGTAATTTTTCTTTCATACCTTGCGTGCCAGATATATAGGCCAACTTATTTAAAAATTCCAGCTCAATACCTTTAGTATTCACGAAGATATCGTCAAGAGCTAAATTGCTTTTGATCTCTAAGAGAAACAAAATGATGAATGTTCTTGGATAAATTGATATTTTTTTAATTGAATCTTCAAAAGCAATATTGGATTTTATGAAGGTTGAATATCCTGAATACTCACGCATACTTATAAATTAAATACACAATATTAATTGCATTTCAATGATAACTTATTCTGAGGGAAAATAGCCCTTTACCATTCATTGATTTCACTGTGAGATCACAAATTTCTTGAAAATAAAAATCGCTAATTTTTTTCCTTGCATATTTATGATCAGCTACATGCCTAATACGCACTTTTGAAATAAATTTAGTAATTTTTAAAACGAAACATGTTGTGAACAAGAAAGGGTTAAACAAAAGTGGTGAGGAGCATTTTCGCTGCACTTGACCATCATATAAGCACAGTGTAATGGTTGCTTGGATACAATTTTTGATCTATGGAAAAAAAACTAATGAAGAAGCCTTCTACTCTGATAAAAAATGGTGACTTTGGGTTGATATTATATTGCGATATTGGCAGACATCCAAACGAGAGTTCAGTTATCATTAACGTGCTTTCATGACTCTACAGTCCTGTGTTCTTTTAAAAATATCTTAGAGTTGTTATGCATTATGCAATATTTATAATATATTTGGAAACCATAAGATTTACAATAAAATCCATTTGGAAATGATTTACAATAAAGACCTTCCTGTACACTCCTACATTGGAAAATCACTATTAATGTGTGATAAAAAAATGGTTAGGTCCATGCATTTTGCACCCAAAGGTTTTTGAATGAATCAGTAAAATATTTCAAAAATAGCTAAAGTAAAACTTTCACCACAGATGATTTGCAGCAGATGTTTTTTAGATTTCGCAGTTTTGAAGTTTTCCGGCGATAAAAACGGAAAAATCATCCGAAGAAAACAATTTTTACAGCATCTTAAAATTCAGTTATCTATTCAATGAAGACAATACGATTACTGCACTCGTTCTTTCTCTAATTTCCAAAAATTTTAAAAAACATTTTGTGTGTATAATTTCTTAAATAACTATTGTTAAAATATTCTTAAGATTTCAGAGACTTGATTCAACACAATACAGATCCAATCATTCACTTTAAAAGCTAATTTTTAAGACTTCAAAGCTATTAGATCAAAATACCTTACAGGATTAATAATGGCCAAGATACTTTGCACACAAATAAAATTATTTAATATTTTAATTGGTTCAAATTGAGTAATAACTGCCAGTAAATAAACTCAATAGCAGAAAATGTATATAATATTGTCAGTTCTCATGAGTGGTAACACACAGGTGAATCAATACAACAATCTCTACAAATAATAAAGAAGTTTGTGTGTATGTTATGTGTGTGTGTTAGTGCTCTACAGGCCAGATAGCTTTACCTGGAGCTCAGAAATTTGGCACAAACATACTTTGGATGATGGGAATGTGCACTTCGGAGCCCTTTTTTGAAATTTTGATTAGAATTTTAATTAATTAAAAATTAAACGAAATTTTGGCGTTTTTTCCTTAATAACTTTCGAAAATATTACAGCACAAAAATCATTTTTACAACATCTGAAGGAGCAAAAAAATTACCTTTCCAATGATATCAATTAAGTTGACGTAAAATTTTCTCTAATTTTAATGAATTTTGAAAAATATTTTTTGACATAATTTGCAACAAAACTTTTCATTGTTACAACGCCATTCAAACCATTTTGATTGTTTAAACAAATATTTATTTGCATGTTTCTTTTCCATTGTTGAAAGCTTATAAATATTTTAATGTTTAAAGATATGTCTTAATCAGCATATTTTCATCCAGCTAACAAGCTGCTGGACGTAAGATGTACAGCGGCATTTTAAAGTTAAAATCAAATGATTTGGAGAGGGAAAAAATTGTAAAATTGTAAAAAATTCTAAATCAAATTTTGCAAGAGGAATAAAAAAGGGAAGTCGATTCCGACAACGGGCAATTGTATGCTATATGCCACAGACAGTTACTCGACTCCATTAGGGACATTCATGCAGACAACGAACAGAATAGGTGCAAGGCTACTGAAAGAAAGTTGGTTAATTGTCTATCAAAAGTTGAAATTTAAAATTACTTTTTTAAGGAAACCATGAATATTAATTTACATACAAGAGATTCAGTTGAAATTAAATTCCCGGCGAACAAGCTGGTCGCCGATGGCGGTTGGTAATACAATAATTTAATTTAATCTTAAACATCTGGAAAGAAAACGACAAATAAATTGAATTGCAAGTCAATATTTCTTTGGATTACAGTTATCTGAGCCAGACTTATACTTAATGTTATACTTTATTACCGCAGTCTTGTGATTTTTTCATAAAGAAAAATTTTATCGATTTTTATATTTATATTAAGATTATTCATTGTAAGAAGATTTAGAAGCATTGAAAGCCATATATTTGATGTCGAGTTATTATTTTATATTTTTTTCCTTTCCTTTTGTTTTAATTTTCTAAAAATGTTGCGAAAGAACTATTTACAATGATGCAAGATACAATACATTATGCGCAAAGATACTTCTGAGAATAAAAAAACTACTCCAAATGTTTACTCAATTATCTTCTCTGTGCAACGAAGGTTAACAAGAAAAGCGCCTTATTGTGTACATATACGAAAAATCAAAGGGAGAAAACTCAATCTGGTTTACAGATCATTTTAGCTGACAAATCATCTATATATTAAAATAATTGGCAAAACCAGAGAGCAGGTCCCCCAGCCCCAATCACTGGACCGAGTTCCACAATTTTTTTTCTTATGAAAGTTTATGACGACTAGACATGTAATCAAGGGTCGCCTACCCCTAACCACCCTCCATTTTTTAGAGAAATAGAAAAAAAAATACTACTTCAATGTGCGTTCTCTATACAGTGTTACCCAACCTTTTTTCCCTCGCGTACCCCTTGATTAGTATTTTTATTTTCGCGTCCCCCCCCCCCCCTACGCCATTTCCCTCCGTCTCCAACCATTCGTCTATGCAAAGAAGTTTTTGTTATTAATGTTAACTGCTTCGGCAAACTTAAGAGTCAAATGACTCGAATTAATAACATTTGCAGGGCTTATTTTTGATTTTACATTTTATTCCTTTTTTACAATAGTATTAGTTTACCCTTATGGCAATCACTTATTATTTATTGTGTCCGCCATTACCGACTATGAGTTCATGTACCCCAACTGTTCTTCGCGTATCACAGGTTGGGAACCTCTGCTTTAAGGGGGAAAAAAACCATGAGGCATTTCCCCAGCCCCAACCAATGGACCGATTTCTGCAATTTTTATTTCATATGAAAATTTGTGACGTCTAGATATATCATCAAGGGTAACCTGCCACCCATCGCCCTTTTTCGAGATATATCTCAAAATAAAGCATTGGCAGAGTCCCTCAGCCTCTACAACCGCCAATTCGCCAAGTTGCAAGCATAGATTCAGGCTTATTAATATCACGGGAGAAGAACTGGCCGCCAAAGGCAACTAGTACATTATTATAAACACAGGCCGTCAAAGCATTTAGTCAATAAAGGCAGCGTACTAGGTATCATAGTCTTAACCAATATGAAACTCCAGAATTCAGAAAAGGTTAGTCCTTACATAATTGATCCATTTTACTACACTTTTTATTTTGATAATACATTTCATATCTTTGATTACTGATGACGAATATTATTTAAAGTCATCGCTTTAATTGTTGAATAGAGGATTTACCCATGATAAAATCATTAAATTTTTACAGTATTAATCGTGCAATTTGAATTCCGACTTGGGGGGGGGTGATTTCAACAATCTGTAAATAGTATCTGTAATCTGTAATAGTAGTCATAGTTCAAGCAGAATTTTGCCTAAATGCACACAACTTTAAAAATTCCGACGCATGATCTTTGAGCTATTGACAGCTCATATTTTTCTTCATTTGATTAAGAACCATCTTCAGGGACATTGAAATTCACGAGTATTTGAATTTTATGAAAACGAATGAAAGAGTTCGTATTTAGTATAAATTTTCGCATGCTGTATTTCCAAAATATAAATTTCCTTTATTGCAATTAATTCACTTCCTCTACTTCAGAAGCTCCCAACATGTGGCAGCGTGTACACGAAATCGCGTTTGGTAATGGCAGAAATGGGAAAACACGAAGAATTAAGAAAGTTACAGAATTTAATTTCTCCAAGTGAATACTTGCTATTTAATAAATAGTTGATTATTACAAAATGTAAGCCTAAGCTATCCTTATAAGTTAATGCTAAATTATTACAATACTAATTTAATTTGTTTTGGCGTTGAACTAATGCGATTTTAAAAATGCAATAAAATGTAAAATAAAAAAGTCCTGCAAATATTGTTAATTCGAGTCATTTGACTCTTAAGCTAAACTAAGCATTAACACTGTTGATAAAACCTTCTTTCATAGACGAATAGCTGGTATATGGGGGGAGGATATGCCAAAAGAGGTTACTTGAAAATATAAAGATTAATGAAGGGATACGCTAGGAAATAAAGGCTGGGATCCCCTGCCCTACTTGGAACTCATATGACAGAACTCGTATGATAATACTAACAAGACATGTGTCGAAACTTTGCTGATATATTTATTGGAAAACAGCTATTACAACTGGTTTCGGTGCGTTTAGTGTTAATTTTTCTGTTGCGAAAGTTAAACCCAAATAAAGTATGGAAAAAAGTAAACAGAAGAATGACAGAAAAGGAGGCCGAAAAGTTTTATTTAAAACCAGAATATTGCAAAATAAAAAGCGATAGATTGTACAAATTTACTTGATATTCTAATCAGATATATTAAAATAGTAGGAGAGCAAAAAATAATGTGTTTAAAGTTTCAAATATGGCACACAGTTCCTTCAAAATGATAAATTAATAGCAGTAATATCTCATAATTTATCTGGAAAAGGAAATCCAAGAACGTCCGTTAATGGCTACACTATCTTGATATCTTCGAGCATTCAAAATTAGACAGCTCTCAGTCAACTGTATAACAAAGAAATAACATTAAAAAAAATCGAAGATCTGTTCCTTCATGTCAACTAAGTTCCCGGAATGACTTCGGAAGAATTAAGGGGCGTTTTAGAGGAATTCAAGGGAAAGCATTACAGAATTAATTATAGACAAAATTGTTCTTGCTCTATTCAGTTCTTCCCCTACCTAGCGGCTCTCATCCAACCGCAAAAAGAAGAAAATATCCGAAGAAGCTTGATCTACAGTTCTTTCAATGGGATCACCGATTCAATAAAGTAGCTTTTTAGAAAGCAGGAGAAGGACAGTATGCAGAGAGATGTCGCCATCGAGTCAACTTTCTTGCTATCTTCAGTTATTCCCTTAACTAGTTCTTTCAATGGGATCACCGATTCATTAAAGTAGCTTTTTAGAAAGCAGGAGAAGGACAGTATGCAGAGAGATGTCGCCATCGAGTCAACTTTCTTGCTATCTTCAGTTATTCCCTTAACTAACGACTCTCAGCCAACCGCAAAAAGAAGAAAATATCCGAAGAAGCTTGAACCACAGTTCTTTCAATGGGATCACCGATTCAATAAAGTAGCTTTTTAGAAAGCAGGAGAAGGACAGTATGCAGAGAGATGTCGCCATCGAGTCAACTTTCTTGCTATCTTCAGTTATTCCCTTAACTAACGACTCTCAGCCAATCGTAAAAAGAAGAAAATATCCGAAGAAGCTTGATCTACAGTTCTTTCAATGGGATCATCGATTCAATAAAGTAGCTTTTTAGAAAGCAGGAGAAGGACAGTATGCAGAGAGATGTCGCCATCGAGTCAACTTTCTTGCTATCTTCAGTTATTCCCTTAACTAACGACTCTCAGCCAACCGCAAAAAGAAGAAAATATCCGAAGAAGCTTGAACCACAGTTCTTTCAATGGGATCACCGATTCATTAAAGTAGCTTTTTAGAAAGCAGGAGAAGGACAGTATGCAGAGAGATGTCGCCATCGAGTCAACTTTCTTGCTATCTTTAGTTATTCCCTTAACTAACGACTCTCAGCCAATCGTAAAAAGAAGAAAATATCCGAAGAAGCTTGATCTACAGTTCTTTCAATGGGATCACCGATTCAATAAAGTAGCTTTTTAGAAAGTAGGAGAAGAACACTATGCAGAGAGATGTCGCCATCGAGTCACCTTTCTTGCTATCTTCAGTTATTCCCTTAACTAACGACTCTCAGCCAAGCGCAAAAAGAAGAAAATATCCGAAGAAGCTTGAACCACAGTTCTTTCAATGGGATCACCGATTCAATAAAGTAGCTTTTTAGAAAGTAGGAGAAGAACACTATGCAGAGAGATGTCGCCATCGAGTCACCTTTCTTGCTATCTTCAGTTATTCCCTTAACTAACGACTCTCAGCCAACCGCAAAAAAAGAAAATATCTGAAGAAGCTTGGCCCACAGTTCTTTCAATGGGATCACCGATTCATTAAAGTAGCTTTTTAGAAAGCAGGAGAAGAACACTATGCAGAGAGATGTCGCCATCGAGTCGACTTTCTTGCTGTCTTCAGTTATTTCTTTAACTAACGACTCTCAGCCAACCGCAAAATGAAGAAAATATCCGAAGAATCTTGATCCACTGCTCCTTCAGTTTGGTGATAAACAGAAATATTCATCACTTTCTTGCTGTCTTGAGTTATTCTCTAATATAGCTCCTTTCAGTCAACCTCTAAACGAAGAAATATGACCCATATCATTTCGATGAACAGTACCTTAAGCGTTCTTAAATAAGTAATAATAAATTAAGATGACCTTTCAATTGGAGAAGAGGAAAACGATGTGGAAATAGTGGTCACCATACCATTTTTTCAGTTATTTACCAAACCAGCAGCTTTGAGTTAATTATTCTAGAGGAAATATCATCCAAAGCAGTTTCGTTATTTGAAGTATGATATTTTTCAAATGTTCCAGAGATTAAATTTTTTTTCTGGAAGACGTTTCGGTTTGGAAGCTACCAGGAAAAATAATGAACGATAGTTTTCATGAATTAAAATATCTAGTCTTTCTTTTATTTGATTTCAAATGCATTATGTATCCAACACGTAACGAATTGCTCAATTTTAACCATGGAATGAATACTTTAAGTTTTACGAATTTTGTCGAAACGCATTGGTAACAAAAAAACTAATGCATCGAGAATGACTGAGCAGTCATTGTGAAGTAATTTCTATGCTGCTCAATCCATTCATTGCAGTACACATCACTTTCTGTAGGAGCAAATTCTATATCAGTAAATGAATCATCGAAATCCTTTGGAAAGCAAATTGAAATATCAATAAAGGGATTGTTGATGCAGTCTTTTAAGAACGGATTTGTGGCCAGCAATGGAAGGCTTCCATCACCAGCAGCGAGAATAAGGGAGTTATCAATGCAATCTTGTAAGAATGGGTTTGTAGGAAGCAATGGAAGACTACCTTTTCCAACAGTGAGAACAGCATCTGTATCATGGATGGTAAAAAATGGATTCCCATTTGAACACTGTGTACGTGCAGTTTCCATGTTATATGGGGTTTTGGTAAGTTCTTCCCCGTGTGCACCAGCATTTTTGAACAGGAAAGAATTTGTGTCCAAGGCAATATTTTCACGCTTATTATTGTTCAGATCATCATTATTGTTTTCTTCGGCCGAAACCCTGGCATATTTTCTAGCAATCAAATTAGATCCATGGATCTTCACATCATTGACTTTGTTTTCCTTCTGATTTGTGATCCTTTTATTGTATTCAATTAGGAAAGCATATGGGAATATGCCAGTGATGTACCAGAATCTTCCACAAAAAAGGACTCTAAACAGGTGCCAGATCCAAGGTATCAGCCAAGCCACAATTTTTACCGTAACAGTCTTCTGGAATAGCCCCCAGATGCAGGGTAGCAACCAAGTAATAACTTGTACCGTAATAGTCTTCTGAAATATTCCCCAGATCCAAGGGAGCAACAAAGCAATAAAGTTTGCAGTAATCATCTCCAAAATACAACTTTTCTTCACATTAATACTCAATCTGATGACTCTCTATCGACAGAAAATCGCAGTTTAACCAGAACTTGACGAAGTCAGCAGACAAACAAGTATTTTATAACAATAATGAGGATACAAATACTAAATTTTGTTAATAATAGGTTTACAATAGTAAACTATGTTTCACATTGTTCCGAAACAATAGCATTATTTTAACTAAGCAACAACCACTACATTTTTCAGCAACTATAACATTGTTTTAATTAAACAACAATCATAATTTGACAATAATAAAGGGTGGTCATAAATTATTGGACCCATTTCAAAAATTAATTTTAAAAAACTAAAAATGCTTCAACTACGGTTTTTTTTAAATGAAAGCGCACTTTAAAAAGTTTTTTACCCGGAACGAGTCGTTACGGCGGTCTAGGTAGTCGTAAATTATTTGACATCTCTCATTTTTGAGAGCCATTATCTTCGAAACTATTAAGGCTAGAAGAAAATTAAAGGCGTGTATTTGTAGGAATTTCAAGATCTTTAATTTGTTGAACAATTGTATTTCTAAAACTAAATAGTTTTTGAGATATTCAAGAAAAACTGAAAAAGGAAACCAGAAAATGGGCATCGGCTTCTGCTGATCGTTAGCCATTACGTATAGAAATCTCTCGCTGAAGCAAATTTGCACGAGTAGACAAATGCTAAGGACCATTTTTAAGATGTGAAAAATTAGACTTAAAACAATGCAATGGTTCGTAATCAGTTGCGAAGAATCGTGGGACATACAATCGTCGGACTCATATTTTACAGTGAAGATTCGGTCACTAGGACATTTAGGGGTCCGTCCACAAATTGATAGAGACGAAAATTATTTTGGTCCACCCCGTTTCACAGAAAGCTGATAATGAGTTGAAACTTTCATCAATGGTTTTGTTTGATGTGCATAATGTTTACATGAATTTTCGTAAAAATAGCAAATATATTCGTAAAAATATAAAGGCTTCTTTAAAAAAATCCCTAATTTTTCCGCATGTTTTTTGCTTATGACATATAGAATTTTCATCCAAATTGTACGAAGCTTACAGAATTTTTGACAATGTGCAAAAGAAACTTTGTATTAAAATTTGAATCAAATAATTTAAATAATTCAGGAAATAAGAGTATTTGTAGTAAATAATTGTTTACTGCGCATGTGTGAAACGTAGGGAAATATTTCTTTCATAACTTCAAAGCAAGATATATTGGACAACTTATCTAAAATTTCCAGTCCAATACTGATAATATTCAGATAGATATCAGGATTACAACGAGGTAAATTTAAGTACATTCTAAGAGTAGCTAAATGATAAGGGTCAACGTACAAACTGAAAATTGTTAAACAGCGAAATGAAATTTAAATTAAGTATTTAATTTATTAATATGCATGAGTATTCAGGATATTCACCTTCCATAAAATTCAATATTACTGTTCGAAGATTCAAGTTTTAAAAATATCAATTTGTACAAGAACCTTCATCATTTAGCTTCTCTTAGAGTGTACCGAAATTCGTCTCGCTGCAATGCTCATATCTTTCTGAATATTAACGATATTGAACTGGAATTTTTATATAAGTTGCCCTATATATCTGGCTTTTAAGTTATTAAGAAAAATTTCGCTACGTTCGTGCATGCCCAGCAAACAATTATTTACTACTAATACTCTTACTTCCTGTAGTATTCTAATTATTAGATTCAGATTTTAATACAAACTTTCTTTTACATATCGTTAAATATTCTGTAAGTTTCGTACAATTTGGTTGAAAACTCTTGATGTTATAAGCAAAAAACATGCGAACAACATTTTAAAGAAACCTTAATATTTTCACGAATATTTTTGCCATTTTTACGAAAATGCATGTAAACATTATGTACATCAAAACAAAACCATTGAAGAAAGTTTTAACTCATTATCAGCTTCCTGTGAAAAGGGGTAGGACAAAATAATTTTCGTCTTCATCATTTTGTGGATGGTCCCCTAAATGTCCTAGTGGCCGAATCTTCACTGTAAAATGTGAGTTCCGACGATTGTATGTCCCACGATTCTCCGCAACTGATTGCGAAACATTGAATTTCTATTTTTTCGAAACCTTAAAAATGGTCCTTAGCATTTTCCCAACAGTGTAGAACGCCTTTTGCAGGCCCGCTCCAAGCCACCGCGAAAGACCTCGTTGTTATGCTGTCACGGGGCGGTGCCCCTGCTATTTATGTAGAACGCCGTAATGGTACGCCACCTATGTGAAAATTTTTTCTATTTGATCTCTCATTTAAAACCAGCTGGAGTGGTCTCCCCAAAACTTTCTCGTATACTCCTAACACATGTAGAGAAAAAAATAAGCTAAAAGGCAGTAAAACGAAGAAAAATCCTTAACGCAGTGGGGAAAAATAAGAAGCGAAACGTCGTACCACGATTTCCGAAGATCGTCCAACGCGGAAGGGGAATTAGAAGCCGGCGTGATTACCAATAGGGCTGGGTGAAAGATAAAGAAAACGAAATTTGCAATTTGAACGCCTTTTTTTCAACCGATTGACACAAAAATTGGACACAAATCTACCATTAAGGTAAGGAGGCCACATACCAAGTTTCATTTATCAAAGAAATTTTTTAAAGAAGTTATTGCGTTCAAAAGTATGCGAATGTACAGACAGACAGTCAACCCTTTGACGGATTTGGTCAAAAATTTGATACAAACCTACATTCCTGATGATAAAAATGTGTACCAAATTTTATCCATCTAGCTATTTAAATTTTTGAGCTATCGCGTTCACATTAATACGGACATACAGACAGACTTCACGTGGACGGAATTTGTTCAAACTTTGACAGAAGCATACAAATTATATGTCAAGACCACATACCAAATTTCATCCCTGTAGATTTAATAGTTTTTTAGTTCTCGTGTTCACAGACATCCAGGCAGACATAATTCCAAAATGGGAGGTCTAAAACGTAGAAATTCGTCAAAATCTCGAGTTCGAATATTTTGACGATTACAGTACTTTCTCGTTGTAAACTTCGTATACGAGAAAGTAAAAAACGCAGTTGTAACATTATTAGTTTTTTTTATTAATCTTTGAAATGGGTCCAATAATTTATGACTACCCTGTATAGTGTCGAAAAAAATATCAGGAGCATTTTACTTGTGTGATTATTTTTGTAAAAAAACGTTAAGATAAGATTAATTTTCCGATATTTTAAGCTAACTTAAAAGGATGAGTTTCACTGAATGATAATCTGAACCTTCAGATATTTCCAAGTTTATACTCACATGCACTCTTTGTTTCTGAACTATCGTTTTCACATGTACTCAGAAGGACAAATTCTTATTGTTGGATTTATTCCAAAATTTGATATAGATCTTTAATTTTGGTGTAAAAAACCACATACCAAATTTCATTCGCTTAGCCCTTTCTGTGTTTGAACTATCGTGTTCAACGACGGACAGACATAATTGGCAAAGAAAATTTGGGACTTTATGGAGGTCTAAAACATAGATTCATCAAAATCTCGATGTCCGATTTTTCCGACAATTACATGACTTTTGTTTTGTATACTTCACGTACGAGAAAGTAAAAAAGTAATTATTTAATATCAAATAATCAGTGAATATTGCTTTCATCTTACTGAAATATAATGAGTAAAAAGTAATGTTTTGTGAAAAAGCAATAATTCATAAATTACGAATCACTGAATGAATATTGAACCTCTATATAAAGAACTTTCAGGTTCATAGAAAAAAAATTGGATATATAGAAATTTCGTTACACAGAATACATATACCAAATTTTACATCATTTTCTTATTGAAAACAATCACGCCTAGTTAATTTTTTAGGATGAAAGAAGACTTAAAAAATTAACCAATTAAAGAAATTTATTTTAAAAAGTGTCAAATATATATGTAATTAGTAAATTTGCTTACAGTGTGCCGAACAAATGTAGGTTCTTGCACAAGAAACGAGATTAATTCTTTATTCATTTTTGGAAAAAAAACAGTCTCCAATATCTTTTATCAAAGCCGTTTCAAAATAAGGTTTAATTTTAATCAGAGTCTTAAAAGTATCTTCAGGAACTTTAGGAATAAATTCCGGGCTATTGAGAATTTTTAAATATATTTTTTATTTATTTTGCATTCATTTTGGAATGATCCACTATTTAATTTCCAGATGTTTTTCAATTAATTCATCATCATGGTCATCATCATCTTTGGATTCATCTTGATCAAAGCAATAGCCCAACACTTGCTGATGGGGGGAAAGGGTAATCAGCCACCGTTAAGTTCTCGTCTGTGGGTAAAACTTTCTAGAATTCAGCATCTCATTTACTGCCGTTATTGACTTATCATTTATTCCGTCTATTGTTTATACCATCATATAGAAAATTTTTTTGGCTCTATATGAAATTTTATTTGGTAGAGAGAAACTGCTTTTCTAATGAAAATCTCAGATTCCTGAAAGAAGTTCGATGTTTAGAGATTTTTGATTTATGGATGTTTGATATATAGGAGTTACAAAAAAGAAGCGTTTTGTTTTTTTAAAAACCAGGTTACATTCCATACCTTAGAAAGTTTTTTAAATTGATACATAATTTTTTATAAGAAATAAAAACATTTAAAAAATCCTTTCTCGGTATATAAAGCGAAAGAGAATATGATTTTTTATAAACATTCAAGATCTAGACGGTTTGATCAGAGGTATCATTAAAAAAGGCCTCATTTAGAAACCAAATCAATTTATGATTTGATTTGATAAGGATAAATAAGCATTTCCAATTCTATAATATAAATGTGACTTTAACCCTTTGAGAACAGGTATGCCGCATATCGTGCCGTGGTGTGTATGTACTGTTACGGAAAATAAACACAAGCGAAGATAGAAAGCTCGCCACCTTTCTAACTTCTTAACTACAATGGACCGATTTCGATAATTTATATTTCATATGGAAGCCCATGACATCTAGACATGTCATGAATGTTCTCATGGCCCCAGCCACCTTCCATGTTCGAGATAAATAGACAAAATACTTCTCCACTGTACATTCTCTAAGGGGAAAAATCATGAGACAGTCGCCCAGCCCCTACCTTCTGGACCGATTTCGATAATTTTTATTTCATATGGAAGCTTATGGCGTCTATATATGACATCAGTGGTCGCCTTCCCCCATCACCCTCCATTTCTTAGAGAAATCTCGAAAAACACTACTTCTCTGTATACTATTCCGTATGGGTAAACACCTTGATAGAGTCCCCCAGCCTCAGCCACACACCACTCCATTTCATATGGAGGCTTTTGACGACTATATATGTCATCAAGGGTCGCCTGCCGTCCACTACCCTCCCTTTTCGGAAATATAGCAAAATAAAACTTTGGTTGAATCCATCTGCCTCTACAGCGGCCAATTAGCCAATTTGTTTCGCCAAGTTGCAAACATAGCAACTGACTATTAATATTACAGGCGAAAAGCTGGTCTCTGAGGGAGGCTAGTTCAAAATATATGTGATATTTTCCTTCACTGTGAATGGCAACGTACATCTTTAAAGAAGCTGTAAATGTTGTAAATAGGGCGCCTTCTGTAATTTAGTTTATAATATGGTGAAGAAAATTGAGTTTGAATTTTGGAGAAAAAAAAACTTTTTTCCATTGAAAGATACAGACATACAGTTTTGGTGTAAAGATAGAATACCAAAATTCCCTTTTAAATCTTTGCGTTTCTAAGCTGCGATAACGTTTGTACGAATAGACAGAAGGCATACATACAAGAATAACATGAGAAATAGCTTTGATACTCAGAAAAGTCTAAACCGTTGAAATTCATCAATATCTATTGGCCATATATTTTGTCTATTTCGATACTTTCTCTAAGTATTTTTTATATTCGAGAAAGTTAAATCTAATGGTTTCCAATTGGAATGTAAATTACGTGTTTTGAATCGCATAAATGGAAATTAAAACATTTGTTCAAATTGCTTATAAATCTTACTAGAATATAAATTTTCAATTAAAGAGTAATCAAGATAGCGTCAACAACATTTAGTATGTCATTATCAGCAGCGATGAGTTTATTTTGATAATGATATATGTTTCATCACGACTGATGAAACTTTCAGAGATTAATAATAATGAATAAATTTTCAATTAATATGTAAGTGTTTTATCAAGATAAGAGTCAATAACACTTTGTATGTCACTATCAACAGTGATGAGTTAAGTCTGATAATAACACATGTATCATCGCTATTGATGAAACTTGAACGAATTAAACGAACATAAAGTAGTTCACTTTGACAAATATCGCCCTAGAAAAGATCTCTTATCGATACATTTGATTAGAAATTAGTTGCTGAATGCCGATGTGTGTTGTACAAATCATTTACTCCATCAAGAATGAATTAATAGGGTTGCTGACACCAGACGCACTCAAGCAGGCCTGAAGCAAGCAAAAAGTCTTCCAGCTGCTTCGCTGTGGGAAGCGAATGCCTCAGGATCATCTGCTTGTTTCGTTTCCTGCACATCATTAGTCTATTTCCCACCTCGAAAATTATGAATGCATTCTTGTCTGAAAAAACAAACATTTTCCGGAAACAATAATTTTTCAGCGTGATACTTTTTTGTGAACAGAACTGTAACTTCTAATTAACTAGGTTGGTAGAAGTGTGTGTGACTTTAACACAACCGTGAGAGATTTATTCACGCAAAAACCTAGAAAAGATGTTTAGTGTAACATATTAGGTGTGTGAATGTAAAATTTATTCGTGTTGAGAATCAAAAAGAATACATTCTGAAACGGTGAAGGATATTTTATGATTGAAAAAACACAGGCTTGAACTATTTTTCTCTCTCTTTCTCTTCAGTTAAAGTTATCATACAGTTAAATTGAATTATAGAAAATTTTCAAGAAATTCACGATATTAGGAAACATAAAAAATTTATGTATTAGTTTTTTAAAACTCCACCTCATACTCTATGCCCCGTTATATCCTGCAAATAATCTTAAAGGCTTAGAATCAATAAGCCACATTCCAACCATCAAATATTTTCTTATTTATAGATATTGGTTCACTTTAGGAGTAACTTTTCATATTATCACTAACATAATATCTATTAGCATGCTCCTAATACTTGATAATACTTGAATGGAATCTTCTGACATTTTTTGAAGCATACATAATTTTTCTGCAAATGTTTAGAAGGTGGTTTTGTCATTACCTTTCCTAAAATTTTCTCAAAACTTTAAAACTTCTGCAGTCTTAATATCATGAATCAAACTAAACGTTAGATATATTTTTCTTTCTTCATCTGTCATCTTTTTTTCTTCTTTCAGAGATTATGCCCGTATTAATTGGTATATTGGAACTATACAATCATCATGATAGTTGTGGACTATTTTATCAGCAATTGACATTAGAAGTAATATTAATTGATAAAATTATTGATCATCAATTAGTGTAGTAACTATGTTTGTGGGTGGAGCTACTAATATTAACTGATATCTTAAGCTATACTAATTGACGAAATTCTTGATCATCAATAGTCAATGTAAATATATTAGCAAGTGAAGCTATTTAAGTTTAGCTTACAATGTAAGTTATATTAATTGAAGAAATCGTTGAACATTCGTTGAAATTAGAAGCTATACCAACAACTGGTGCTACTGAATATCAACCGATATAGCAAGCTACAATGCTAATTGATGGATCTAAATAATGTCAGTTGATAACAATTGAATCAATTGATGAAGCTACCGAATTTCAAGAGACATTGTTAGGTATATCAACTGATGGAAGCTGCTGGACCAGGGAATAAAATGTCTCCTTTTGCATTCTGTATTTAGAAAGATACTCCGCCGTGCCTAAAAATACGGAGAGAACAACTGACCATCTATCGATAAACTGTCCACTTATCATTCAAAGACAAATCGCTTAACTTTCTGAACCCGGCTAGATTGAGAATTCCAGAACCTCAAAAATTGAAGTAAATTTTTGTACACGAAAAAAGAATAGAATCCTCCCTTTCTTAACTGAATTTCCAGAAGAACGGCACCCGAATTTAGGCGATTAATTGTCAACAAAGAAAGGAACTACTTTTCTCCCGTAAAAATGCACTCAGGCACCCGTAACCGCCTGAGTCCAAGCCTCTGTCGAATGGGGCGGTTTGAGCCGGGATAGGGCTTGTAGAGTTGAGGCATATGACATCACTTGGCATATAGGAACACCAACATTAGTGTTGTCATTGTGAATTCTTCAAGGTACTGTCAAAAGTATCCCAAGTTCAACAAATAAGTCACCGTAAAAACAATTAATAACATTGACGGACGTTAGTGCAAGTCAGATTTGTTCAACCCCATATAACACAGGAAATGACATGGTCAAACCAGAACAACATTAGTAGCGTTAAATTTTGCTTTCAGAAATCCAACGTTCTACCAAATTAATATTACTTTTACAAAGATTTTGCTTGCTGTATCTAAACTGTCTATTTCATAATAACTTACTCTAGGTGCAAACTTTAAAAGAAATTTACTTTGCATCCTTAGAGAAGTACATCAAAACAGAAGATTCCTTAGACAGATATTTCTCTACAGTCTAATTTGACCACACAGCGTGTATTACTAGTAATAAATAAAATTTCTTATAAAATTCAGGTTTATTACAATATTTAAAGAATTCACAGACTATTAGATTAATTCGATAAGCGCAGCTGAAGCATGAAGGCTGCACGCTAAATTTGTCATGATCAATGGCACTGAATCCTCAAGGAAACAGGGTATCAAATACAAGACGGTGATTTATCGATATGATGATAATCGCTAAGAACTTGAGAACTTTTCTCAGCAACTAGAAAATGCTGGCAACATAAGTTTCAAATGAAACATTTTTCTTACATATCAAATCAAATGAATTAAGGTGAAAATTGTGGCTGAATTTTTTATAGCGTCATATGAATAAGAATTGCGTGCCATTATAATAAAATTTCAGATTTACATCATAAAGTCTAGTATGTGATAAATAAATCTGGTCATAAACTGTATATTTAGTTGGTTAAGATAGGCGGAATGCGTTGGTTTTATTTTGAAAAAATATTGCCTTTTTTCATATTTATATGCTTTTTTTAATCATTGCTTCTGAAATACAGCAGCTATCTGAAATTATTGTCTTTCAATTCTTATTCTTATTTTGGAGAGTTTTGGCTTCCTTCCAAAACCTTGAAACAGAAGTGGTAAATGCATCATAAGAAACAGACAACCAATGACTTCCGTTTTTACACTGGAGTCTTTTCATGCTCACATAATACCCATGAAGTGAGCTACTCCCATTTAAATTTGAAATTCATTTTGGATTTTGTGTTTGCGATTTAAAACGTTTAGAGCAGTTCTTTTATAGATTAAAGTCATTTTTGTTTTCTGCTTTATATTTTCCTTCATAATATAATTCTGATATTTGCATTGGAATTTTAATCAAGTTGTAAGGGTTTTTATTAGTTTTTAAACTTCGCCTAATGTATTAAATATCATTTTATAATTTAATTATGATCATTCGTGCTCGTTAGAGTTATTAGAGTAATCTAGTCGAAATTGTTTTGACATCTCTTGAATGTATAATATATTTAGTTAAATTTACTTAAATTATTAGTTAATTACCCTTTATTTTTTATCAATAAATATGAATATTATTATATTGGAAAAGTTGCATGATCACAGATAATGTAGTCTTTAATCCCCTCTTAGAATTTTCAAACGCCATTTTTTAAAAAATTAAGATTCCTATATGGAAACTTTAAAAAGGTTTTCGTACGACAAACTTTATTTCTATATTACAATAGACAAAAGACGAACAATAACACACTTTATGTACATTAAATCGTTAATTTTCAATAAAATTAATGCAAAAATTATTTATTTTGACACGCATATTAAGCTACTGCACGCCTTAAATTAGAGGAGAGTTGTGATTGTTTATTCTTACTGTGTTCTAGGAGGAGAAAGCCAAGAATTTAAAAAATGTTCCGAATTTGAACTAATTATCTTGGATTACCCCGTTTTAAAAGTAATAAGATCGCATTAAAATAATTATTTAATTTTAAAAAAGTTATCTTTTAAAGACCTCTCTTGCCCATTATTTTCTGTTTATACAATACGGACTCCTTAGTATGACCAATCTTAATGAATTAGAGTGAAGGAAATGTAGAAAAGTAATAAATATATTTTATTGATGCTTCTTTAAATCTTCTGCTTTTCTTTCTAAAAATTATTTAGTTAACTATGTGGATGTATCTTTTTCATGGAGGAGGGGGAATTTTATCCAAGACTCCTTCCTCCGAGCTAGCTTCCTGAGTTGTGCGCTCGAATTTCTCCAGAGAATGCCTGGTTGAAGTTCAGAAAATCTGTTAATTTTAATTAAGTCCGTCGGTATCAAACGTTTTCTAACTGGAGTGGAGTGGATGTTTGGAGAGGAGGGTGCTCGTCTAAATGTCGGCATCATCCTATGACCACATTTCAAAATGACGAGATCTGTCCACAAGACAACTCTTCTGTAGCTTTAAAAAGGACGTTACTCTAAATAAATCGATAACTGTTCATGATATAAGAAATATCTATTTTTACTTGCTATTATCGAGCATATAGTTTCAAAACAATAACTCTTGATAGCATTTCTGTCAAAAGCCATACGAGATATTTTGAGGACAAGAGTGAATCATAAAAAAGCCATTTAAAAACTCATTAATTATTTAGATATCTCCAGCTTCAACCAATTAAAAACTGGTATAATAAATGAGAGGTCCTCTAAGACCTTAGATGCCACAACCAAATCTTTTCCTGTTCCTGCATCCTTTTCAGAGGGAGTGAATCATAAAAAAAGTCATTTAAGAACCAAACAATGCTTAAAGTATCTCGAATTTTGCCTAATAAAGAACTGATATAATAAATGAGAGGTCCAGCAAGACCTTAGGGCCCATAACCGCTACTTTTCCTGTCCCTGCATCCTTTTTCCTGGAATTTGTTAAATGAAAGGGAAACACGAAGAATGAATTATATCTTTAATGTTCAAACAACAATAGCTCTTCAATACATCTGACTTTACAAATGATGGTAATGAAGAATTTATCTACTTAATCGAAATCTACATCCTGTGTGCTAATTTCAAACTGATATCGGAATTTCGATGAAATTGATCTATAACTGGTGTCGGGCAGAACAATTAACCACTAATGAAGAGAATCGTATTTGATTCTGAGCACGTTTTAGCTCGCACAGATACTTTCTCTCGTGTAATGAATGGGATTAACGACAAATTTGAGACAGGAAATGGTTGATAAAAAATGAGATCAATACATATGAACAAGTTTATTTCGTCTTTTCTTTGTTGCTACTCTTAAATACCGTTAACTCATTTCCTCAAAACTAGCACTTCAAGGCAACCCCCACACACAGCAAATTTTATAACGATTTGATTTACAAATTAACATTTCTTCTTTTTTCCCTCATTATACTAGCTGTTACTATTAGAATTGTTTTCCATTGCGTTTCAATGTAAATTGTATTGCAATTTAAAACGCAAATTAACATTTTTTGCTTTTATTTCTCAGTATTAGTGATATAATTGCTGAAATTGTTTCCAGTTATACCCACTCGTTTATATCAAACAATCTCAAGGTGACCTCTTCAATATGTAAATTAATAATTTAGTTTTTATTTTTGATTGAAATGAATGCAATTTTATTTTTCTATGCTTTAGTACTCTTAGTTATTAAAAATTTTCCAATGCGTTGTATTGAAAATAGTTTTGATATATACTAAAGAAAATTATTGAATAAAATTTGGTTTTTGAAGATTAGTATTTGGAACTTAATTTAAAAACTATATACAAGGTGGTTTGAATAATCTCTATTCAAAGCACTGTAGAAAAAAAACAGTAGTCTGGTGCCCGGATTGCCATATTGGCCTTTCTAAAGTCAAATTTAAGAAATTTGGCCTTTTTTAAAAGCGTTAGCCTCGGAATTTTTAATTTGGCTTTAACTTCATTTTTGGTCTTATTTTGGTTTTCTTTTCATTCACGAATTTTAGAATTATTTTTTTAAGATTAACTACATTGTTTTTATAATGAACATTTCATATTTGACCTTGATTGCCAGAATGCCTCTAAGGTGGGTTTTGTTTGGATGTTAGTTTCATAAAATAAACAACATCGAAACCAAGAAGAAAAGAGAATTTTTGAAGGTTTTTTTTTTAAATCAAACATATTTATCACAGGTTTGGAATCTGTCATATTTATATTAAATCATATTTTTTACTCTTAGTCATTTATTATAGGTTCAAAATTACTTTTTTATATAATATAATCAAATGTTAAAAGCAGCATAATACATAAAATATTTTTAACGCACGACTTGAGATGCTATACTATTTCATTTAGCAGTGGAGATAACTGAATTTTATTGTTAAAACATTTTATGGAGGAGGTCTAAATTTTATTTCGCAGAATATGTTTTATATTAATGCAGTAAAAAAGATTCGTTTTCATGAAATAAGTCCGTATCAATTGCTAATTTAACGAAGTGCTTCAATCAATATATCAAAATACGGCCTTTTTTACTTTATTTTCAAGTAAGTTTGCCCTTATTTGTCCAGACTGATATGACAAACCTTCTTGGTACAATCATTTCAGAGCATGAAGAAGGTGATGGATCTAAAAAAATTGGTAGAAAAGAAACACCTGCTATAATCACTATTTTTTTACTTAATAACTCTTTATGATGAATGAAATTGACATTTGATTGTTCAGTGAAAATTTCCAATGTCTATTGCACTCCTATTTAACCGTCAATTCCTAATTAATAGGTATCAAGACTGTGACTGAATTATTACTATATGAATTATTACTAGCTAGGAATTATTCGCCTATTTCCCTCTTGCGTTCATTTTTAAAACTTTGAACTTTTCCGCGTCATACGTTTCCACATTTTCTGAAAGACAACCACGGAATTTGCTGTCTTTATGACCATTGTTTTTTTAACCTGCAATTGCTATGCATAAGAATAGGAAGAATTCTTTCGCTGTTTGAGATATTCATCTTTTTTTCTTTTACTTTATATATTTTAAGTTATTTAACTCTACTTCTTACATTAAAACTCTAATATTTTTTTGGTTTAATTTGTTAGTTCTTATATTTTGCCTAAGTTATTTAGTACAGTTTTTTTTTGTTTTTGTTTTCATAAGAATCAATCATATTTGTTAGCTTTATTAGAGCAAGTCTAATCTAAACTGAATTTAAGTTTTTGAATTTATAAAATATGTGATTATTTTTTCTTAAATTATTTATTAGAGCACATTTTATTTTTTATAAGTTAGCTAATAAATATGCAAACCAGTGTATTGTAAGAATCTTCATGGCTAAAAGAACTCACCGCACAATAATGAAAGAGCTTAAAAACTTTTATTTCGAATTTTCTCAGTCTCGAATTTTAATAATTTAACACAGGACTCTGAAGATGAAACTTGTAAAACGCTTTGAGCGACAATTGATTCACTCTTTTCTATCATAACAGCTAGAAGCAGAACAAAAGCCTACTTTTTGCTGAAATATGCAGCACAGTGTTTTATTTAAACACAACTTAAGGTGTTAAATGACATGTGCATGCTCAGAGTGACATATAATGGAACATTTGGTTACAAGGTGAAATGGCATGTTACTGCTATCATGTGACTGTGTCAACATATGCATTGATCTAATTGCTATGTGAAATCCTGTAAACTGAATAAATAATTTCACATTCAATATTAGCAAGCATATCTACTTCAAAATATTAAAACCATATTCTTATGCTATCAGAAAATATCCGTTTCTATCATTAATTGAAACATTAAAGCTTACTTAAATAGCTTCTTTAAATCAGAACAGGATGATAGATCCTTTCTGTGACCTAAATTTGACAATATGTTACTGGTTTCTAAGATGGCCGTCTCGATCGAAAAACCACTAACATCGCAAAATTTCTTCAGCCGGAATTGAAGGTGAAGCAGCTGTTTTACGTTAGCCTTCCTAGTTTAGTTTTAGTATGTGTAATTGAAAATATCCCTTTAGAAATCTAGAATTTCTTGAGTATTTGCCAAAAAATAAATAATTCGGTGCAGCTATTCCTACGTCAAGTAATTAGTAAACACATGTTGCATTTAGTGTAGACAGAATAAATTATCAATTTATGCTACCTTATCATGAAAAGAATTTCCAAAAAGGTAGAGCAGATGTCACAGATAAACCGGTTACAGTGAACTTAATTATGCAGAGCTATCCGCCTTTAATTAAGGAAAACAGCTATATTTTCAAGTAATCGGGGCATAACATATATTTTTCCTACTCTGCTCTAAATTATTCATCTAATATCAGGAATTGTAGTCTAAAATATTATTATGATTCTAAGCTTGGCATAAATAAAATAATATCGAGAAAAATATGCTTATGAGAAAAACGTTTTATGTCAGTTAATGTGTTAATTTAATAAAAATTTTAGATTAATTTTTTAAGCATTTTAATAAGGTTCCTGGAAGGATTTCGCACTGAGAAAAAATTCTGGTCAAAACTACCAGAATATGGTAAAATTTACCGTATTCTCTGGCTCATATGGAACACCATAAAGTACGGTATTTTTTACCGCAGCAGTTTAGTAATGACTTTATGGTAAAATAACCAGAAAAATATCGTTTATTTACCACGCTGTTTGATATGGAATTTGGTATTATTACTGTACACAAAGGTAATACTACCAAATAAGATGGTAATTTAGACCATTTAATTTGATAAATTTACCAGAATAACTCTGGTTCTATTACCAATAAGATGGTAATTTAGACCACTTAATTTGATAAATTTACCAGAATAACTCTGGTTCTATTATCAGTAAGATGGTAAATTAGATCATTTAATTTAATAAATTTACCAGAATAACTCTGGTTCTATTACCAATAAGATGGTAATTTAGACCATTTAATTTGATAAATTTACCAGAATAACTCTGGTTCTATTACAAATTATCTGGTAAAATTTGAGATACGGTATGTCCGTTTATAATGCCAATCGCATTAATATTTATTTATTTTTGCTTTTTGACCTGTAAAATTTTACTCAATTCTCAACATCACTACGATTTTTAAAAAAGCAGAATGTTTATAAATATACAAATGCCTGAGGCAGAGTGAAAAATCAATTATAAAAATAAATGCAAAAACTCATTGACTCATTTTTTATAAATTGCTAAATTTATTAAGTAATGTTATAATTATTAAAATTTATCATTTCTTGGTAATTTAATTTTCTTTATTAATATACATAATATGCAGTGAATTTATTTTAAGTATTTAAGAAAACAAAAGCACATATTTCAAATCTAACTTCAATTTATTGGACAGTGTTGAGATCTTGCTTTTATACTTTCTCAACAGCAAGTGACTTCATTACATAGGAAGTGATGTAATCTCCAGAAAGTTCATGAAGCCAGTAGAAATAGTTTGAAAGTTCGAGGTCCTTCTAGAAAATTCCTTTGTCGCCAACTTCGCCGCCAAGTCACCCAAATGGTCGCCAAATATATCGCCAAGATTAGCAACTTAAGGAAACAACTTTATAGCTTTTGTTGGCCCCCACTTCTGTGATTGCTTTACAATTTATTTGTAGAACAATTCCTACAAATAAGTTGGCGTAGTCTGTTGATAAGTCTTCATCTAAAAAATGTAAAACAATTCAATTAACATTTTGAATGATTCTTATAGTAAGGCAAAAACGGTTCTTAATATGTTAAGATCTCGCAGACTGAGTCAAAACTGAAGAGATCGCCTTAAACTTACTTTTTTTTTACAAAATATAAAACATTGAACAATCCTTTTAGTAAATGTAATGTTTTATAATTAAAAATAAAGGATCATAAAAAAATGAATTGGGATTAATTATCGATCACTTAAAGTAGTACTCTCATTTCTTACGTTGATTGCTCTTGACTTCATCATACAAAAATTTCAGCAAAGAAATGATAAAACAAAAATGGAAGCATTTTAAGGAAAGCTGAACCTCTACTAAATAGCAAGCTCAAAAAGCACTGAGCACGTAAGCTCTTACTTTCCTTTACCTCTTGTAAAATAGCAAGATTACTCAATTTATTAAACTTCAATAACGTGACTAATACCTATATTTAAAAAAGTGTTGGTACATTTACGTTTAAACTAAGTGGATACCTTTTCTGTTATCTACTAGTTCACTTTCAATAAAAAAATAACAAATGAATGATTTCACACACAAATTTTAATTTTTAAATCATTAATGTAACATAGTGAACACTAATAGCTGGCTCTTGCTGCATAAATGCTAATAAGCAAAATAATTTTGCTACCACCTTGATATTTCAAGCATATTTAAAGCGGCACTCATATGTCCCGGTCGGGGCAAAGGGCTTTAATTAAACATTATACAAATTGGAACAAAATTTCAACATAAAATACACAGTTTTTTTATATTATTAAATTCAGCAGTTTTTTACCCTTTTCATCAAGATTTATGTTCTTTTCTCGCATTAGACCTCTAAAGGTAGAATCTTGCTTCACTTTTTCTTTTCTTTGAGCTATGTCCATTTTCTTCATACAGTTATCAGCAGCTAAAAATAAATTAACGACCTATTTTTTACTCAAGTCCATGTTTTTGATCACATATCCAAAATCCAATTGAAAGCAAATATATGAAATGGTGTACATATTTGGAAAACTAGTTTTTTCTTACCGATAACCAAATAATTCTGATTCGGATATATATGTTATGTCCAGAATAAAAGTAACTAGAATTTCTTACGAGGTTTTAATTTAATGTAATAAGGAAACTATTTCCTTATTTTAGAAATTTTATTTAAATTAATTAATCAGTTAAGTAAAAAATAATAACGTCTCCTGGATTAGAAATTTATAATTGTATCAATTTTAAAAATTAGTTCTAAAAAATTTTAACATTATAACATTCTCATAAAAAATAAAAACATTAAGTAAAAGCTAAACGATAAAAAATTATGTACTAATATAAAATTATTTTAGCAAGCTGAAATATTTTTTAAAAAATTAATTTAGAACGTTTTACGAACAAAAAAAATAAAAAATTGTTAGATCAAGAGTATCACAAAATTATGCCTTCGTTTCAAAATGCTTAAAAGGCAAGAAAAAATTGCCATCAAAAGACGGGCTAAAATTATTGCCGATCTGATTCGGTCAAGAGAAAAAAAAAATGGCACCCTCCGAGAAAGGCCTCCATATTCTTTTTGCTCCCGTTCTCACCTCCAACTGACAAAAACATGTCAACAAACCGCCTCTACAGTTGCGTATAAAAAAAACCCGTTTTATTTGCATTCGAAGTATTGCCAACCGCAGATGACTAAACGCGCACCGACCGGTTCGAATCATTTGAGAGTTCGAATCAACCTAAGATCACGGTATGGAATTGGAAAAATACCCAGGGACTCTACTATCCCTTGATCCGAAAATAAATTTATTGCTAATTTTTTACTAAATGTCTAACAAGACAAAAACAAAAAAGAATTATAACCACCCATCCATATTCTTCGTAAAAATATATATAATTTTAGATATGACAGTTTTAACCACTTAACTGAATAGTTTTCTTTGCTATCCTATAAGATGACCCCTCCTGTTTTGGAAAGGGGCTGTCGTTTTCATTCATCTAAGAAGGCATAGGATACTTAAGATGTTTATGGATCCGACATATTTTTTGTGTCAAATTATAAAGCTAATTAATGATTCAATTTTAGTTTATAAGACTAAAATTTCGATAATTCGATGCACGAGTATTCTCGGCTGTTAAGTTAAGCGGTTAAGAAGCACAGGATAAATAATAGAAAGATGTTCAATTTATGAAGGAAAAAAAAACGTAATAGGAACATTCTTTCAATTTGTTCTTATGATCACTTGATTTTGATAATTTTCATATTATTTATGAAAGAAGTTTCCAAATAAAATACAGGAAATAACAAATTATTTAATTTTTGCTTTTACCATTATTTGATGTAACAAAAAACTATTGCAAATTGAATAATTTTGACGCATTCCTTTTCACCATACAGATGGAAATAAAATTTAACATTTCTTCATACGTCTGTAGTAATTGTTTAATAACCCAGTATTCATGATCTTAATTTTTAAAAAAAGTAAAATTTCGACATTTCATTTCAGGAAACGGTAGCAAAACGAACTTTAAACGTAATTCAATTATGAGGAAAAGGTATTTAAAAATAAACGGCAATTAAATATTAAATTATTGGCAGAACATCGATGAAGTATACATTAAATGTATTAAGGAAGTGAACAATATATTTTCATTTTCTTCACATGGTAAAAACAAAGTCATGAGCTAAGAAATTTGCTAATTATTTAAAGATTTTTACCTTTAATTTATACATTCAAATGTAATGGGGTCGAAGGCCACCGACTCGGCATAAACAAAAAAAAATCGACAAAAATCGTTTAATATGATTGATATGAAAAGAAACTGCAAATAAAGTATTCTTGTGAACATATATATGCATATATTTACCTTATTTTTTCTTCGACATTCAATTTACCCAGCTGTCAAATTTTTAACTCTCAATAAATGAGAAATTTTATTTAAATATATACTCACAAATCATACATACTTAATTCAACATTACCAAAAAATCAATTCAAAATAAAACTTAGTTCTTACCAGTTCTTCAAATCCCCACTCCTTTAGCTTTTCTTTAATGTCTATTTTCAATGGCTATGTAAATATCCAAATCAGCTCTAACGCGAGAATGTCCCGTCATGCTAAACATGGCCGAGCGAACAGCGAAAGATTTTTCGTTTAACGTTCCTTCATTTCCAAACTGAAACTTTTAGTAAATTGCACTACGCACTTAACAGATACATAAAACAGACGCCGCTATGAGTTGATCCGTGAGGGTATAGAATGTTTTCACACTTCAACACTTCATTAATGTCCTTCTTTTCTCTGATATATTGGTATACTTGAGGAGGAACGTTATCTACTTCAATCCAACAAAGTGCCTCCATATTTGAGATTTACCATACGGCATGGTAAAAGAAATAAATGCACTGTTACCATTGTATTTGGTAGATGTCAGAGAGGTCAGCATAGTCAAATCACCAAACATATGGTAAAATGAACGATACTTTCTGAAGAATAATCTGGTAATTCTATCGTGATTCTCGTAAAAAAACGAAGTGTATGGTATGAAAACCGTTTTTCCTGGTAAATTAACTTTTCAGCGTTGTAATTTTACTAAACAGGTGGGTAAAAAGAGCCATAATTTCGAAAACCAGAAATTCTCGTAAACCGTTACCAGAACGAACAGTAAGATTATTAAACAAATGATTTAAATACCGTAAATTTTGTTGATTATCACCAGAATTCTGTTTTTATTACCAGAAATACCATTACCATACAAATATGGTTCTTTTGCCAGAATTTTTTTCTCAGTGCGAACAACCTTTTTATCCTACGTCTATCAAAATAGATTGCATTTCATAATGCAGTGCAATCAATTTAAGTGACGATACAACCTTATGACTAACAAAATAGATTGCATTTCTGAATGCAGTGAAATCAATTTAAGTGACGATGCAACCTTATGGCAAACGTAACTGCTCATGCCACCTACTAACTGCATTTTGTTCTGCAAGATGTATAATAGATTTCAAACTTAAATGTGCAGCGTTTGATGTGCTTCACGAAAGCATAAATTGCTCCATTGAATAAAAATTTTTACATAATTAAAAGTATAATTTAATTACTTTTAAGAAGAATGCTACTTTTTATCTGAACAAGTAGCATTTCGAATAAACATTTTTATATAAACTTATATTTGTTGTTCAGGAGAAAAATTGCTAAGTTGCTTCTCTCGATACAAGAAAATTATATCTTAGAATAATTTCGTTTCTTTTAAATGAAAAAAGATACATCTATTATTCTTAGAGTAATTACTAATTTCGTTAGAACTGTAAATACATAATTAAATTAATAGGCAGACGATAATTTCGAAACAAATATGTTAAAAGTAACAAAGAAGAAGATAATTTTTTAGTTCTTATTAGCAGAGTAACCAATTATTATCAGTTATTCGTACCTGATTTTACTATTTTTCGCACACCTCTCTTGCATAATATTAAATTCGTTTGCTAGACATTTGTTTAAAACATATGTGAATTCCAAATAAAAATTGCAAAACTCCAAACTGGGAAATAGAAAAATTTTCGAATAAAAGGATCTGTAAAAAATTCGAAGAAAAAACAATATATCTTACAATGCAATTCTTGAAAATATAAAAATATATGAATGACATCCATCTCTAAAGTTTTAAACTAATTAATTTTTATAAGCACGAAAAAACCGCTGCTAAATCGACTGGCAGACGATAATTTTGTAAGACATTTGGAGTTATCGCACTGAAATAAAATTCGTTCTTAAATTATTTATGAATTAAAAATATTTAATCATTAATTATTAACACAAATACAAAACCTTTTTTTATATAAACACTTGACTCTAAAAAACGGAAATTCAATCAATAAACAGATATATTCCGATTTTTAAAAGATTATCTATTTGATAATAAATAAAACAAATACATTCTAAATGTAAATAATAAAATCTATGAAGGAAATCTTTCATAGATTTTATTATTATTTATTTCATAGATTTTATTTTACTTATTTGAATTCGAATATACTTTCAGATGATGTTCGATTATGCAACGTATGTTGAACAACCTATGTCTTTCAGATAGAAAGTGATTCTACTCGTAAAATCCATCAAATGGACTAGGCTTGAGTAACCATCGTTAGACATTAATTTTGATAATTGCCTTCCCTTACCTTAACAATGATAACCACGTGTCTAACTTCCTCGCGATAAGACGTATCCATTCACAAATGACACTAACTACTCCGGAATTGTTCGTAGCTAGTCCATTAGAAGCGAAATCTGAAAGTGAATCGCATAATTATCGGACGGAAAGCCCTATTGTTTTCCGAATGCAAAACTGACTACGCTTTTAATTGCTTTGTTGATAAAGAGTAAATTTTATATTCTTTGATTCATCTGTTGAATAGAGATGAATCTTTTAACTAGAGTATTATGATTTTTCGAAACAATGCAGTTTGGTGCATTTGACATATGTAGGTTGTTGATAAAGATTTCAATACTTATCTGGAAGCACTTAAAGTTTCATAAAAATTAGCCTCTGTTTGTTTTTGAGTTAAAATAATTATTATTCTGGCGAAGTGTCAAAATACAGCAAAACCTATCTATAACGATATTGTAGGGACCTAAAAAATATATTGTCATAGACAGGTTATTGTTATAGATAGTTTGAGGATTTGCGCATCCAATGTTTATGTGCGTGTGCATGTATTTATATGCTAATATATTATTAAGCTTATTAATTCATCTTACAAATAAATAGCTGATATAAAATTGCATTTTATAAACATATAAAATGTACAATTTTATATACATTAAAATAAAAATTTATATCTAAGCTTTTTTAAGAACTTAAAAATGAAAATTTTAGATGAAGACTTTGCAAGCATCGTCATTTTACGGTACCTTTGGATCATTTTCCTTTGTTATCCACTTTACTTTTTTTCCCTCAGCATCTTCAATGCCTTTTCTTGTTATTTCAAAATTAGCTACCGTCAACTTAAAAATCCTACATTTTTCAGTCAACGTTTTACGTCCCGCCATCCTGGATTCAAGGTGTTAACACATCAAAAGCGAATTTCAAGGAACAAGGGGTCAGTCCAATTTTGCTAAATGCGAATGAACAGGTTTATGCCTACAAGCAGTCATAGAAACAAACATCTGTGCACATTCTAGTCGCTAGCCAACTCCCTCGGATCTCCTTGCTATAAAAGGATGAGATTTCTATCCCCCTCTCCCTCCGATTCCCATGTTATCTGACATTCTCGACCATATGATGTCGTTTTCCAATAAAAAAATCGGGATTGTAGTGTACCAGCTTCCTAAAGAGGTAAAATTATCGTTATAGACAGGTGAGTCTAAAAAGTGATTATCGTTGTGGGCAGGTAAAAAATACATTGAGTAAATAAGAATTCCGCCGGGACCAAATAAAATATCGTTATAGGCAGGTTTATCTTTATAGACAGTATCGTTATACACAGGTTTCACTGTATTGTAAGATGTTCATAAAGAAATCGATACAACTCAGACACTTTTCGTAGTTTTTCCTGCTTATTAAAAAAAGCAACTTATGAATTATTGTTTCTTTAATTTAAATCGAATGCAAATATTAAATTATTTAAAAGCATTTCAGATGCCTCTGTACTGTTGAGACCCTGAATCAAAATTTCACAAAGAATTTTTTTTTTCAATTTCGTTGCTTGTAGAACAATGAAAGTGTAAATACTTTGCTTATATGCAAAATCGCTATTTGAAATTATTCATAAAATGAGTTATACTTCATTATGTTTTTCCAATATGTATTTTTGGAAGCTTCATTATGAATTTATTTTGCGAGCATGCATTATGAGTTCTAATTCCAACCTTTACTACAGTTAATGTTATGCCCTTCGTATAGCCTGCACATGTATGGTCGTCAATCGGAAACAAGTGTTTGACAATTGAGTCTATAGCTTTTAATAATTTTATAAGATATATGGTTATGAATACAATGACTCCCAAAAGTGATCGGACACTTTAGAGATATGTAGAAAAATTCCTGTAGTAGTACTGAATTCGAAAAAAACATGTTCTATAATTTTTCATAGTATTTCAGTTTAATTCTGAATAAAATCTAACATATATTTTTTTTTAATTATGGAATCATTTTCTTCTAAAAATGAATATGTAAACAGACAAATAAAAAACAAGCCACAAAAGTGATCGGACACCAACACATTTTTGGATAAATTCATCACAAAAAATGATCGTCAGTCACTTTTTTATTCTTCCATGGTGGTAATATTTTAGATATCGTTTGTCTTTTATCTGCGCTTATATATTTTTCAAAAAATATTCTAAACATTTTAAAATGACTCGTAAGCATAAGAAAACAACGAATGATGTTCGAAATCTGATTATTTTTCACTATAAAAGTGATAAATCAGATCGAAATGTTGCTAGATTAGTATATTTATCCCATTCCAGTGTTTAGTCTGTGATAAAACGTTTTGAAAAGCAAAATCGAATCGGAAACAGGACAAGAAGTGGTCATCCAGCAAAGCTAACTCGACGTGATCAGAGATTCATTCTGTGAAAAATTGCGAAAAATCCAATGCTGAGTGCTTTAAAAATGTTTACAGAATTTAGCGAAAAATTTTCTATTTCTCAATTTCACCGAAAACTGCATGGCGCGTGCTGATATCATCTGGTGCACATGGGCAATCAGCCAGAAGAAAAAAATTTGTGAGTGCGAGGAACAGAAAAATAAAACTTTCTTTCGAGAAATCATTGATAAATAAATTGAATATCGACGTATTGATAAAAACAAATTTAACACTTTTGGTTGCATTGGGCGTATGATGGAATGGAGAAGAAAAAATGAGGAACTCGATTCTAAGAACTTATTTGGGACAGTGAAGAAGAGCGTTGAAGGCGTTCGTTTTCGGGGTGCATAAGTAGGTTATTTGGTGTTTACTAATGGGATAATGAATGATTGTCTTTATATATTTTTTAAAAAGAATTTAAAATTATCAGTTAAAAGCTTGGTTTTGGACACAGCTTTGTTTATTGTCAAGATAATGATCCTAAGTACCCAGCTCACAACGTTTGCATCTGATGTTCCTATAATTGTCCGGAAGTTCTAAAAACACAACTCAAATAATCGACTTTAAACCCAATTAAGAACATTTGGTGAAAATTAGAGGTTGGAGTTCGAAGACACGACATTAAAAAAAGTGAACTAAAAATGTTGCTGGCCCAATAAAGGAAGAATATTGATGCAGAAATTACAAAAAAAAACTAATGAGGTCAATGTCCAGATGTTTGAAAATCGTTGTCGTTGCTAACAAGTTGTTGTTAACTAAGTACAAAAATTACCAAAATATTACTATATTTACTGATATATATAAAGATTTTACTGAAGTGCCCGGTGACTTTTGTGAGGTAACTTTTTTGTTACGTTTTGGTTGTTGATTTTTTAAAAAATAAGTTTTATTTTGTATTCAAAATACTTTGTGTTGTTTTGTTAAAAATAGAATAAAGGCATTATTAAAAAATTCCCGTTGTAAGATATCAAGTTTTATTTGTATTTGAAACACCATTTCGGCGAACTTCGCAAGTGTCAGCTCACTTTTGGGAGATACTGTATTTTGTAATTGAGCTTAATTTCAAAGCAAACTTTCAGAAAGCAAATAAATTAAGGCTTAAGAAAGAATAAGATAATTGGTGGTTAATTTATTCTACCTTAATCTTGGGCTGCTCATAAGCGAAAAAACACACAGCAAATGTTAATGTCTGTATAATTCTAACAGCATAATGTAAGCATGTTTAATATTTATGCCAGACAAAAGCATGAGTTCAACTTATTTAATGTTATAACAGTGTATGATATCAGATGAGTGGCAACAGTCTGATGTTGACTTACTTTGAATTTGATTTAAAATAAGAGACGAGTACGGTTGAACTATGTTACGATGTACGCAGATACGAAGTGTAATGGCTGTGTTTTAATGTTCTAATAAACGTTTGTTTAGTCTTAAAAGAAGCCTTATGAATGTCAATCGAAAAGCCAACAACAGATTTCAAAAGACTGTAATGCTATAAGTGCAGTTCCCTTTGTTTTCATCTTTTTCTGTAGCATCACACAGTCAATTAAATAAGTAAGTGACGAATCAAGTTGGTAGCACTTGGAGTACGCGTCACCGGTGAACCGGAATATGTGTTTCTAGGCGTCATCTGGCATGGAGTGCCCCATAAATTCGAACAATTTTAGTTTTAAACATAGCGTATAATTACAGAAAATATCGATTACTGTTATTTGAAACTATAGTTTGTTCAAATGTATCAATTACAATCAAGCACCGTTGAAACGTTCCTCATTAATGCGTTGCTTACATTTAAACTTTGTGTCATCAAAGTTCCGAATTATTCATAACTATTGTAATGATGAAGTACTTTGTTCATACGACGCAAAGTTTCAGTTATACGTCGTTTTCCCACTTCCGAAATTTCCTGCCTTAGTCATTATTTATCCGTTCCTATTGATGAGGGATATTTCCCTAAAAAGGAAAGGAGTTAACATTTTTTTCCTCCTTGCCATTTTCAAATAAAGGCCCACCTGCACGTTCATAAATCGTATAAATTAACAAATGTATAATTAGTACTCAAGATATTTAATAAAGGTATGATTTTTATGATAAATCTTTAATTTTAAAATTTAATTATTATTTCTGTATTTTGTAGTAATATACTTGTACTATCTTCAAAATAACTTTAAAATTATTGAGTTTAAATGAATTTGAATTAGTATCATTAGATTTGTAATAATCAAAGATGTTTATAGAAATTTTGATTATAGGCCTTTTCATTTATACGTCGGCCCCTTGAAAGATGTATGAACGGTGCTTTACTATACTTTTAAATGTATTAAGATCATATTCTGGACTACTTAAAATAACGTAACGATACAGCACTATCTTTCTCGATCAACTTATTTACAACCTATAGTTAAAGCGAATTTTCGATAACACTTTCTGTCTTTCGCATCCTCCATTTCAATCAAATCATTATCAAACTTTCATCTACCTAGAATTTCCCCTCACCAAAAACAACGGCAACATCTCTCCAGGTAGACTAATTCATATTCATCCGAATGGTCGATATCTTCGGATCAAGCTAAAAACTTATTGCAAACTGAAGTTTGTGCAAATGCATCAATTACTTTTAAATGCATTAGTATCATATTCTAGACTACTTAAATAAGCGTAATGAAAAAGCACTTATCTTTCACCTTAGGTTATCATACTATCAACTTAGGTTATCACTGTCGATAGTTAAAGGGAATTTTCGATAACACTTCCTGTCTTTCGCATTCTCCATTTCAATCAAATCATCATCAAACTTTCATCTACCTAGAATTTCCCCTCACCAAAAACAACGGCAATCTCTCTCCAGGTAGCCTAATTCATATTCATCCGAAAGGTCGATATCTTCGGATCAAGCTAAAAACTTATTGCAATCTAAATTTTGTGCAAATGTATCAATTACTTTTAAATGCGTTAGTATCATATTCTGGACTACTTAAATAAGCGTAATGATACAGCACTTATATTTCACCATGCTATCAACTTAGGTTATCACTGTCTATAGTTAAAGGGAATTTTCGATGACACTTCCTGTTTTTCGCATCCTCCATTTCAATCAAATCCACATCAAACTTTCATCTACCCAGAATTCCCCCGTCATCAAAAACAACAGCAACCTCTCTCCAGGTAACCTAATCCATATTCATCCGAATGGTCGATACCTCCGGATCAACAGAAGCTGCGTGCTGAGTCGCTTCCCTCCCGTGCTGAGTCAGTTATGAGCATACCCTGAGAAATAATTGCAAAACTCGGCGTTCACTGAACCGGAATGTGGACCAATTTCAAGATCAAGGCCAACGGAAGAGGCCTCAATCGAACGACATCGAAACGCAGCTTCCTTTCCCTGCGTGTCGTGTGTCTCGCAGGAACTCATCTCCCATACATCGTGCCGCTCATTTCTATAAGTAGGTCGCACAAGGCGGCTAATTGCACTTTTAATAATTAGGCCTACTTTGGACGATGCCTTACTATACGTATCCAGATACAAACTGTTCAAATATGTGGCTGGAATCGAGTGTCGTTGACATAGAAGGTTGAATGGTACATAATGAGAGAATGATGACAAACCTTGTTAAAGATTGTTTGAGAAATATTTTAAGCGGTTAAGGGTTTTTATTTTGGACTAAGTTGATCCGGGTTTTATGGTAAAGGTTTTTAAGTCGTAAGTGATTACATGGGTCGTTTGTCGGATGTTTGTGTAGCTAATTATGGAGGATAATGGGTCTCCACAAAGCGAATTTTGTTTACGGCTATGGAAACATGTATGCCAACATTGCCTGTCTACTGTCTAAATTTAACTCACTCGTGTTTGTTTAGGATATGTTTCTTGCAATAAAATAATAGAGAAATTGTAGCTTAATACGGCCATATGTCTTAAAAATAGTGATCACAAGGCTAATTCAGATGACTTAACCAGGCTAGACCCGCAAAGGCCTGTTATTCGAAATTCGAAGAACGAAAATATTTTCCGTTTCATTTTGCACACGCAGTCCAAGTTAGGTTTGATTACTTTGATTTATTAGACACTTTTAGAAATTAAAAAATCATATGAAAAAAAGATTTGGGCATAAGACACCTCAAGTTGTCGATGCGGCGAAAGTTATTGCGTGCAATCATAACACTATTAAACACTTCTAAATCTGATCCTGATGTAATTAAAAGCAAACTATATTTTCGAACATGCTTTAGTCTCTGTTTACACTTATTATGTTAATGTCCCGTTTAGAAACACCATAAGGACTGTTTGCGGACGTACTTTATAATTTAGAGCCGTGGACCATCTGACAAGAAAGACACCTGCACTTTCACCTTCTCTCCAAACTTTCACTCCACACCAGCGGTAGAAACAAGGTTTAGTTTTAAACCCTGGTTAATTCCCAATATAAAGTATAATGTGTAATAAAATGTGCTTAAAATAACAGTTACTTAATTTCATTCAATTGATTCAATAGCCTTGAGAAGCTTAGAAATGTGCTTTATTTAATCTTTTAAGAATTCGCTCCGAAATTTTCTGTTTCACATGTTCAATTCAAAAGCAGGAAACAAACCCGTTTGATGAATAATTATGCTCGTTTCCTCCCCTCGCATCCGTTCCCCTTCACAAGTTTTCTTCTACTCGTAGTCCAGTCAACAAATTGTAAATTTTTAAAAAAGGTGTAGTTTTGAAATTTGGAATTTGGCACAGTTGTTGGGGAGAGTGCCCTAAATGACATACTAAAAGTCCCGCTGGTGGATGGTGCTCAGGGGGTACAGGGGGGTTGCAAGAGTGGATTTCTCAGTTTTTCTTAAATATCTCGATAACTATGGAACCTAGTGAAAAGAAAATAAGTTTAAAATTAAACTAAATTAAATTTCGTATAAAAATAGTCCTACACATTGTTCTTAGGATGAATAGTTTCGAATATTATAGAATTTTGAAAAATACATAATTACAATAAGTGGTTAAAAATGTTAGTTTTATTTTTACGAAAGAAAGTTTATATTTAAAAATAGAAGCTATTTATTACAATATATCTATAACATATTATATTATTCTATAACATATCATATCTTTCTATAACATAATATTATATATATACATAAAAATATGCATAACCCATTTTTACACTTGCTCGTAAATAAATTTCACCATGTTTTTCTAGTATATAATCAAGTTCGAACGCATCTTCTTCTTCTAGAGGCGAATCTTTGGTACGGGTACCATTAAAGGTGCCAAAACAGAAACACATTGCTAAACGTGTGTTGCTCCGCCGCTCCTTTAGTTGGAGGAATTGAGGAAAGATCAACTTTGATCTTGGTTGATGATTTGAGAAATGCTGTATATCTACGGTTATTCAAATTATGTTCATCCGCAACGGCTTTGTACTAGGAACATCTTTTCACCGGGTTGCGAGATATCATCTGGTGTTGATGAGGGGTAATAAAAGATGTCGGCAATGTTTTTATCTGGTTTAGTTGAAAACATTGAATTTTTGAACTATGTAACTATAGTGCTTTGTTTTTTCTATAAATATCTGGTGTAACGTAGCAGCCACGGAATGCATGGTGAAAGAGGATGGTTCGGGCAAAAGAAAGTTCTTTCTGCAGCTTTCCTGTAAAAAATAATTTAGCTTCTACTTTTCCCTTTCCAGGCTTCATAAAATAAATGTTACTTTCTGGTGGTACCAAAGCAATCAGTAACACGACTAGGCCTACGTCTTTTCCTTGGGATGAGAAGTTGCTTTTTCGAACCCAGATCTCACAATATAAGTATCAGCATCCCCTGTAGCGACTCTCGTTTCAGTTCCTTTGGCAGTCATTTTCTGTGTTAGTAATTAAATATGCATGGTCTTATTTCTTCAATGGAAAGAAAGTGCTTCTGTCGAACTGTGGCAGACTGGTTGCGAGCTTTTAAGTTAAACTCAGCATAAATATGTAGATTTAGATTATACTGTCTAAATACACTCATTTGGAATGTTAACAGAACCAAAAGACTGAGTAGAAGCATCTAGAGGAGGGGAACGGACTTGAGGGGAGGAAGAGAACACGACTGTTCATCAAATAGATTTGTCGACCCACCCCTTCCTATACCGCCACTACTCTCGACATATGCGATACTACCCTTGTATAATTATTGTATAGGCATGAGGTCTTTCTGAAGTTTGTTGCTACAGCACTTTTAATTGATTTTACCATTACAATAAGGAATTTTTGAAATATTCACTTTTAAACCCCCTGTATCTTCTAAAATTTCATTCTACAAAGCATTTAGGACTAGTTTTGTTGGAAATTTACTGTAGTTTAACTTTATAATTAAGTTTTTTTTTAGCTAGTATCCATAGTTTTCGAGATATTTAAAAAAAACTGAGAAATCCCCCATTCAACCCCCCCCCCCTTTGCCCATGCGCTCCCTCCACCAGCGGGGACTTTTAGTATGTCGTTTAGGGCACTCTCCTCAACAACTGTGCGAATTCCTAACTACACATTTTTTAAAGTTTACAATTCGTTGACTGGACTACGAGTAGAAGGAAACTTGTGAAGGGGAACGGATGTGAGGGGAGGGAACATAACTGTTCATCAAATGGGTTTGTTACCGCCCCCCCCCCGCTCCTACACATGCAATATTACCTTTGTATAATTATTATATAGGCATGAGGTTATTATGAAGGTTGTTGATTCAGCACTTTTAATGGATTTTACCATTACAATAAGGAATTTTAGAAATATTAACTTTTAAATCCTCCTGTATCTTCTAAACTATTGATTCAAAGTAGGACTTTTTTTGAAGGAAATTGTATGTAGTTTAATTTTGTAATTGAGTGCTTTTATAGAACCCGCGGTTTTCAGATATTTAAGAATAAAAGAAAACGCACCCTTTAACCCCCTTGTACCCCCCGAGCAACCCCCACCGGCGGGGACTTTTAGTATGTCGTTTAGGACACTACCCCCAACAACTGTGTCAAATTTCAAAACTACACCATTTTCTTTTTCAATTTTTTTTTTCATTGACTGAACTATTATGGAACTTACTATATGAACATTGTGTTTTCGGTACTTTTCTGTTATGCGCATACCACTTGGCCTCATTTTTTTTGTCTTGTTGAATTTTCTTGGAACGCTGAATCGCCTTTTTGGCTCTAGAAGAGTAAAAAAAAATCCCCGTCGGCAAGTCGGAAGGTAAACGGTAGATTCCTTTAGTCCGGAGATATAAGGAAAAGAACATTTCGCCCTCTATTTTCATAAGGATTAGAGCTGCAAGAATAAAAGAGGGTGGAAGACACTGCAAATGACGAGAGCTTTCCAACACTGGGTAACATGCATAGGTTGAAATGCACTTTAAGTTAAGAGGGAGGGAAGGAAAATCACCTTTCAGCTCATAACTTCTAAGCAATTGCAGCTATCGAAAAAGTTTAAATTCAAACTTTGTTCGCTACGATAAGGCGATAATTCGCCTAATTTAATTTTCTTTCTATTTTCAATTATAAACGATTTATGGGGAAATGAAAATTTCAACCCCCCACCATTTCCACACCCTTTGAGCTGGATAGCCCATCTACAAACTCGATCGAGATTTTCACTATCCTTGCAACATATACCACGCTGGTTAAAATTAAATAAAAATTACTTCAGTTATCGTGATATATATAAACTTTTTAACGAAGGGTGGTTTTGGGTTCTAGGGGTCATGAACAGTAAAGATCTGCAAAAATTTTCCGGAAGTCGGGTTATGAGAACCATTGCAATAGGTAGACTTTCTATAAAGATTCTACCTAAAATCATGGTATGCGTATAACCGAGCGCCGATGTTCTGCGCGGGTTCAGCTAGTAATAAAAAAGAAGATTCACGTTTTTAGTAATTTCTAATTTGCCAATTCATAAGACTTTATAAGCTAAGCAGCAAATTAAAGTTTGATTTCATTCTTTTTTGAAAAACAGAAAAAGCGAAATAAAACCGTTTCCAGAAAAAATATTAATATTTGTTGCTTGAAGTTAAGGGGTTAGAAATTTTCTTCTTGTGCATTTTGTTACAAATAATCATTGAAGCATACTGTGGAATGCTTCGCAAAGAATAACTCTCCAACACCAATATATCCAAAAGAACTGCTTTCTCACAAACTAGCTTTCATAAGAAACTGACAGCTTTGAAATGACCACGTTGAAACTGATTGTTTGCCTTACTTTTTTCTGCATTTTTGTTGGCTCCAACCCCAATGAACTATGTTCTCAACATTGAAATACGCTCCTCATACCTATTATTCTTTTAGACCGTTATGTTCCCTAAGTTGAAAGAAATCTACTTCATTAGTCTACAAATGGTTCATAAAAGCTACTGAACCATATCGAAAATTCCATTCAAAGGGCAAATAAATAGAAAAAAATTCTTCCTTCAATGAATACAAACGTATAAAAAAGCAACTCTCTTGATAGGCAATAATTCGAAAAACAGTTGCGAGGAAATAAAAGCTGAAGGGGAAAAGCAGACTTTGACGAAGTAAAATAAAAAGAAAACGTGACTTTTTGTACCAGGAGAATGGCAACACTTTCGGTTTGAATTACAACGGCCATCACTTATCTCGACTGCATCGCTCTGCTTAAGTTGTTCGAAAAAGTTAATTTGTTTTTAAGGGAGCGCTCGGGGTCATTCTAACTTCATGAAAAAACGATATAGAAAACGTGCTTTGTTCCTTCAGAAGCGAAAATTCATGTCATGGCATCGTTTCTCCCACAAAGCTGGAATTTTTGTGATATATTTCCTTCGTTCTTATTTTCTCATTAGTAAGGAAAGTCTTTGTAGTTTGATAATGATTTGCCATATTTTGGAATTTACAGTTTAACCGAAACATTCCAGAACAGAAATTCCCAACCTGTGGTTAGCGTACCCCTGGGGGTATGCGAAGGACCAGTGGGGGGCACGCGAAATCAAAGTCGGTAATGGCGGACACGAGAAAACATAAGGGATTAAAAAATTTGCAAAATTTTGTTTCCCCAAGTTCGTGTGAAAAGTAAACTCGTGTGGAATAAAATGTAAAATCAAAAATAAATCCTGCAAATGTAATTAATTCGAGACATTTGACTCTTAAGCTGGCCTAACCCCTTAACATTATTAATAGAAACTTCTGACGTATGATTGGGTGGGGATGATGGATTATGACAGTAGGGGGTACGCGAAAATAAAAGGACTACTCAAAGGGTACGCGAAGGAAAAAATGTTGGGAACCCCTGTTCTAGAATTTTGATGATTGACTTCCTCATCGTTCAAATGACCCATCCAAACTGTTTCTGATGTATTTTAGTAGCTTTTTAAGGAGAAAAATATATCAAAACATTTCCAATTAAATATACGACAGTCCACATAAATTTATCATTTGAGACTTTTTAATTATTAATAAGTAACATTAAATAAGCACCATCTTATAACAACCGAAAAGGAACATAACCAATTTATTTATTCTTACAACACAATCATTTTAGGCGTACAAATAGAATCTGACATCATTTTGCTTTCGTTGCCAACGCTTTTACAGAAAACACGAATGCTTAGCAATGAAACAGTTGCGATATTTTTTATCGTCTGCATCTTTTCTTAGGTTATTGTCAAAACTTTTAATAAATCTTATGTAAAGTTTATTTATTGTTCAAATTAAATATAGATTCGCAGAGTATTTGAGTAACATTTGGTCAATTAAAAGGTTTTTTATTTAAGCTTCTAGATTTGAGCATTCCGAGAGAATAATATCGTAACAGCGTTACGATAATACACAAGCGACTTACATGTGGTTTCTTTACCTATATAGGCATACAGGAGATGGCTAAAGTAGTGGCAGTTTAAAATTAAATAAAATAAAATCATAATTTTAATTTGCAATCACCCTTTATATACTATGATATCAGATGAATTTTTTTTTATAAAAAATTGAGTTTCATTATCTTATTTTTTAAAGCAAAGATTTAAAAAAAATCAAAATGGTAATGGGGTTAGTATAAAAATTTACACATTTTTTTTATATTGCTTAGTTCTTCCAGACAGATTGACCTAATAAGTCAATGGAAGGTAATGGAAGGAAGAAGGTTAAGGAAGGTAATGTATGATACGCAGTCTAGAACATTATGAAGCAGTGTATAGTGTTCTTCATCCCAGATAATAGAAAAGAACCTGGTATTTACTGAAATATGCATGAAACTTAAAAACTTCAGCTGTTTCACTAAATAGACCCATCAAGAAATGTAGTAATTGGACTAGTAGTAACTGATTATTACTGTAGTAACTGGTGTATTTTGAGAAAAGTAAACAATATAGAGAAAAGGAATAATTATAAGTATTTCGATATGTACATTTCGAAATTTTTTTCTCTCATCTTTTCGTTTATTTTCAATAAACTGTAAGTTATCTTTCAAGCCGACTATTTCATGCAAAAAGGAAGTGAAAATTATTCTTCTGAAACGAGAACACCTCTTGATTCCATACGGAAGTCTGAAGAGCAATAAAGATTTGTTTTCTTCTTTTTTCAGGTGTGGCCGGCTTTTCTCGAATTTACCTGCAGAATCCACCATACTTTTCCTCAAGACTTGCGTATCATCAACATAAAACCGAAGGTGTTTTCCATACGATGGTGCCCCCTTAGAAGAGCGGTGAAATGCTCCTAAAACCCATTTACTTATGAGTTCTATATGAGACATTAAAAAATAATTCTAAAAATTGAAGCTAAGTGTGTCAAACTCGAGACACTTGTGGCTGAATCATTGTGATATTATGTAATATAATCCTGATTATACACGAATATTAATAAGAAACCACAACATTCACAGATCCCGGCTACAAGCGTGTTGCAATTACATAGAAGCCTTGTTCACTGATGATAAATATCCTGTTATTATCTAACAATATATAGCAAAAATTTAATATGATTCCTATATTCTACTTCGATATTTTCAATAAATATGCTGTTATTATCTAATCATATATAGCAAAAATTAAATATGATTTCTATTGGATAGCAAAATTCATTGAAACTGAAATTTAACAACTATAGTTTTGAGAGCCAGCATTTAAACTTTACTCCAAAACACTTAAAATTTTCATTTGAAAATATATCGTACTTGTAAGATCTGTCAGAGCAATTATTTACATGTATAGAGTGGAAGAAGATTCAAGTAAGATCCAGAACTATTGGCACATTCACCTTGTATCTATTTTAAACAAGATTTCCCTTGGCAATATAGATTGATTTTATTTGTGTGATTTGCGTCCCGATTTTAAGTTATGTTAAAGCTTTCATTGCCAACTAATAGAAGAGATAATAGCACAAAAGTAAGAGGGGAAAATTATTTTTATCATTCTGCTCGTTCTTTTTTTACGATAAATCTAATTAATAAAAACCCATAAAAATCGAAAATCCTCGATAACTATTTTACCTATATCTTCCATCATTTCATTCTCATAGATAATTCAACACGCAAGAATGAACAAGTAAGTTCAGGTTTTACGTAATTATTATTGTAATGGTTGTTAAATCGCTTTCCTGAATTTTTATTAAGATAAATATTGTATTAAGCAAAATAAAATTTTGATAATAAAACATTGAAGCAAAGCCGATAGCATCAGAGTTTAGCCTTTCCACTTCAATACAACGATCTTTCAGCATTTTGCTTGACTTTTTTATTAAATGTACTTCTGAAAATTTATATAACCGGTGGTATTTTAATTTCAAATTTTTGTTTATTAATAAAATAACCAGTGTAAGTTTCAGTTATCAAATCAGAACATTGAAATAAAAAAATATAATCTTTTAATGCTGAACGAAAGAAAATAGTTTTTTTATATCCATCCAACCGTAATCATTTGCGTTTTTCCAAAAGAAATAAAAAACAGTTAAGGCGATTTTACGCATCAGCTAAGTTGTTTTCCTTTTCTATCCACAAATAAACACAATTTCGTGATAACAGAAAATATTCATTATGTTATATCTTCGATGGGCCAGCTTGTTTTCACCACTGCTAAAGGAAAATTATTGAATTATTGTTTGGACATGCAAACATTCTAGGCGGTTTAAAATAACTATTCTGATTCGAACATTAAATTTTGAATAACCTCGATTTCGGAAATTGCAAATAAACCGTTTTGTTTTAAATTAAATTTCTAATAAATCTATTTATAGTTTAGGTAGCTAAACCTCGAAATTATTGATGTATAAGAAATGTAAAAACCAATATTAAATTATATGAGAGTTTATATAAATATTCTTATAATGCATGGAAGAAGGCAGTCATTAAATGTAGAAATAACCTAATTCGTATTGTCATACGCATGAAACACAACAAACTAATTTTAAATCCATTTACAGAAAAAGAGAACTCACTATTTTTTTTTATTCTTGTGAGAAAAGTATACAAAGAGAGACAGTTGCGATTGTCAAACAATTCGATATCCAGATTTTGATAAACCTCCACACATTTCAGACCTAACTGAGAAGGAATTTCCTAACTGAAAAGGAATTTCAGAAGGAATTTCCTAACTGAGAAGGAATTTCAGAAGGAATTTCCTAACTGAGAAGGAATTTCAGAAGGAATTTCCTAACTGAGAAGGAATTTTCTAACTGAGAAGGAATTTCCTAACTGAGAAGGAATTTCCTAACTGAGAAGGAATTTCCTAACTGAGAAGGAATAAACCATTTTTCGAATTGCAGTTATCATGTTTGTATGTGAAGACGACAGCTGAAAAACGGAACAGTTTGAATGAGTGAAATTTGGTATATTTTATTTTTGGGTATATTTCGTATCTTTACACCAAAACTGGATCAGATTTCGGGCGGAATCGGCCAAAGGGAAGTCTGTCTGCTTGTCCTTGCGTAGGTGAACTCAATGACTAAAAAGTAAAGATGTTGTATGTGGTCTTTACACCAAAACTGTAGATTTGTATCGAAATTTGGACTAAATCGGTCAGTGGGTTGACAATCTGTATGGCTGTCCATACACATGAACACGATAACACAAAAACGTACGGAGTTAGATGGCTGAAATTTGAAATATGGTTTTATGACCAAAATTGTGGAGTTTTGTCGTATTTTCGACCAAATCAATCAAAGGGTCAACTGATCTGTCTATTCATGCGTATGCATCGTGATAAACACAACGAATTAGACAAGTGAAATTTGGTACGCGGTGTCTGCGCCAAAATTTTAGGTCTATATCAAACTAGGAAGTATACAAAAATTAAGCTTATAGCACACCCGCTGGTTTGTTTTGAACAAAAGAGATATAAAACATCAAATAATAAAAGTTTTTATAAAAAAAAAAGTAAAACCAAAACAGGAACAAGCAAACTATACTAAAATGATGTTGTGAAACAAATTCGTCTTAATAAAGTTGTTGAAACTGTCAAATTTATTATATGTATATGTAGAGGAAAGTGGGCTAAAACCGAGTAGCTAAGGTTTGAAGGCCTACTGGAGCTAAAATATTCGACAGAGAGCTTGTAAAATTTTATTAAAATATTTATTTTTTTATCGGGGTACAATATATATTTCCAGAAAAGTCACAGTTTCATTACTATTTTTATAAATGATTTTTATATTAAAAAAAGTCAAACTATCCTGTTTTACCCCAGTCGTGGGGTAAAACCGGGCACACATGTTAATATTATAGTAAATTAGGAAAACGCGATTTTCAGTGGAAAACTTACAATCGTTTTTATTTTATATGACAATTTAAGAATATTAGTTACAAAATTCACATGTAAAGCAATTGTCCGCACCACTGCAGCTTTCGTGGACCCAGCTAAGACAGTTTCGACTTTGGATTATACTTTCTCATTTATTTAAATTAGAAAATGCATGATTAAAATATAAAAAAAATCTATGATGTGTTTTTATCGTCTTCATCGGAGGAATCATCTATACTGACTATCCGTCTTACACCACTTGGAGTATCCGGTTTTACCCCGTGTGCAGAGGTTATGAAAAACGAAATAGAACAGTGCAATTATTGGAGTAAATCCTTTTTGTTTGATGGGGTATAAATGTTTACTAAACGTATAATAAGCTGGTCTAAAAATGGTTTTTAAAAGTGTAATGATTTTTAAGTAAGAATAGTTTAAAATCAAACGAACATTAGAGAGTTGACGTCTTAAAACAAATAAACCCTCACAGAAGCTGTGAATTCAACAACAACAAAATGGAAACCATGACCATTCTTTTTCTTCCCTAGTGGAGAATAATTCAGTATTTCTCCACTAGAAAGAAGAAATAATAACGCCAAAATCAAAGTATCCCGTTTTACCCCACTACCCGGTTTTAACCCACTCTCCCCTGTATAAGCTCGATAACTCAAAAATATAACAAGTCCGATGTTTGTAATTCAGTATGCGATCTTAACGGCAAGCTTATAAATCTGAACCAAATGTTGGAGCAAATCCGTAGACGGAAAGAGGTTACTAAAGCCAATGACATTTCAAGTTGATAGTGCGTAGAAAACATGAGAAGCCATATCATGTAAATGACCTAATTTGTGTTCCTGTGTTTCTTAAAACTATAGAAAGAGCTCTACGAAATTAAAAATAGGTAGACTTCTTATAACGAATTTACCTAAAAATCTTGCGTTTTGAAATATAAATTTTCAAATATCATTAATATGAATTTTAATATGGAATAATAATAATCAAAAATATTGTGAATTTGAATTTTAAAATGAATTCTGTCCAAATATATCAAATGCTTTTAGATACATAAGAATTTTACATTCAACTCTGCGTAATCGGTTATTACAAAGAATTAGTTTTGTATTTGTTATTTTTAATAACGCCTCTCCACTTAGGTCTTATAGACAAATGAAAACACACATTTAGTAAAAAAAAATTTAAAAATACTTAAGTTTCATCCAATCGTTAACATTTGTAATTTTCCGTTTTTAAGCAAAGCAAATTTCGAATGACTGAACACCAGACATGCGTCTGATTCGTTGAACGGTTTCAGTTTTGATAAACGATTTTTTTTTTAATTCAGCGAAAAGAATTTGAAAATTTTAAAAGAAAATTTGTGTTCAAAGAATGTTTAGTTTTTGTTATGTTTTTTCATAACTGTGATTACAGTGTACGGAAACATAAACTTTACGAAAGCAGTTATTTCTTTTCCAGACTTTTATACAAAATATTTAACTTTAAACGAAGCAGTTGATTCACCTGCTAAAACATTAACTTTACCAACTTTTGGCAGAGAGGAAATTATATTTAGTTCAACAACCATCGACAAAGGAAAGCTATTTTTTCCACTGAGTTTCCATAAATAATCTTAAGCCTATTTCAAATACAATGCTTATATTCATTTTTATCTTGTTCCAAAACCGATTACTGATGAAATGGAACGTCCAAGCTCTTTTAAAGAAATTGTTCTACAACACGCTTAGTTGTTTTGAAAACAAGCGAATCGAAATAATTCTGAATGTTTTCGCAGATAAGTATAATTCTGTGAAAAGTCTACCAGAATTTTTTTTATTTCCCACATTGAAGCAGCGAAGTATTTCTAAAGAAAAACAATGCATTCCCAAAATTAAACGATTGTGTGAAAACAAGGATTTTGTGTGATCTGAACCTTGTTTGTGTCTAATGTCTGTTTTTAAGAGCTTAGAACTTATTTCTTATGCATGTAACTAAATGCGATTCTCGAAATCTAAAGCTAAAACAATGTTTTGTTCATTGATAAATGCATTAGGGAAACTAAAATCTCATCTGTCTGAACTATCGTTACGGGTACTTAGAACTAACTGTCAAGGGAACTGTTGATATCAAATCCTCTTTCATATGTTAAACATATAAACAAAATTTTAAACAATAATTATTTTTTAAAATGCTCAAATCTAAGAACATTTGCGAGAATGTTCTCCATCAACTTTCTCGTATAGTTCCACAATTTGGCACACTATGCAGTAAGTAAGCTTTGTCACATAATGAAGACAATTTGGACCTCTGCTCTGTCTTGTTGAGTCCAAAATTCTATACTAGCGAACTGAGTTATTGATTTCACTGAATTTAGGCGTCAAGTCCACATACCAAATTTCATTATCGAATTCAGTACATTTTTAAATACGCAAGAACAGACGGCCAGATAAACAGTTAACTACCTGACATATTCCGTCCAAAATAAGACAAACATTTACAATCTTGGTGTTATGATCATACACCAAAATTCACCCTTCCAGCTTTGTTGCGTTCTCCAATCAGTTACGTTCGCATGCTCACGAACAGACAGATAGACAGAAAGTAGATATTCGTCTACGATTTGGTCCAAAATTTGTTAGAAATCTACTAATTTAATAAAAAAAAAATATGCGAAGTCTCATCTATCTAGCTCTTTGCACTTTTGAGTTATTGTGTTCGCCTGCACAAGAAGATGAACTTCCCGCAGACAAACCTGGTCCAAAATTTGATAGAATTATGCAATTTTAATAGTAAAAACTATGTATGAAAATTTATCTATCTAGCTCTTTGCACTTTTGAATAATTGCTTTCACCTGTACAGAACAGAGAACACCCCTCCATAGCTCTCCTAACTGATTCTTTAAACAGTTAGATAGGTATGGAGCGTCTTTTTATTTTTTAAAAAAAAAAACCCTACACATCTGGCATAATAGGCGGCAACCGAAAACTTTCTCGCATACGAATAACACGGGTAGGGGGAAAAAATACACTGCGAGCTGGAAAACGTGCGGTATTCCCTAAGGTGGGGAAAACACTCGCTCCAACATTCACAGCTTCTTTTTTTGAGTAGAATGGAGAAAAAATCGAATACGTAATTTCAACGTCTTTTTTTAACCGATTTAAACGAAAATTTGAGACAAATCTACAATTAGGATTTCAAGACAGCATACGAAATTTCATTTATCTAAGTAATTTTGTTACGAAGTTATGGCGTTCAAAAGTATGCGATTATACAGAATGACAGACGGTCAACCCTTTGACGGATTTGGCCTACAATTTTATACGCACCTACTTATCTGATGAAACAACTGTGTACCAAATTTTACCATCTAGCTATTTAAGTTTTTGAGTTATAGAGTTCGCATGAACGAGGACAGATAAACAGACAGACTTACCGTAGACGTATTTTGTCCAAAATTTGATAGAAAAAAAATGTGAATCCTGCAAATTATGCGAAAAGTTCACATACCAAATTTCGTCCGCGTAGCTCTAATAGTTTTTGAGTTATCGTGTTCATAGACAGACACATTTCCCGAGGACGGATTTTGTCCAAAATTTGACAGAAACCTACAAATTATGTGTAAAGATCACATATCAAATTTCATCTCTCTAGCTTTAATAGTTGGCGAGTTATCGTGTTCACAGACACACAGACAGACATAATTCCAAAACTGTATTTTTCGGATTCTGTCTAAAACGTGGAGATTCATCAAAATCTCGAGTTCGAATTTTTTGATGATTACAATATTTTCTCTTTTTATACTTCGTATTCGAGAAAGTAAAAAGGTGCAAATATTAAAATGAACACTTAAAAGCTTACTTACACACATTTGATCGCTACAAAATCCTATATACCAGGCGTGGGGAACCTTTTTGCTCTGAAAGACCTCATTGAATTTCGGCAGTTGGACAAGAGACCGCACTAGCAGAATCTTAAGGGTTATTGCTCTGTAATTATTATAATATTTTTTAAATAGACTCAATATGAAAGTGATGACTTATTATGAAAGTGCAAAAAATATAACTATTTAAACTATACATTAGCAACTGAAAATAGCAAGTAATTGATAACAAATGTTTTATTTATGAAACAACTATATATAGTATGTAATTGTAAAAAAGTGATAACGCCGCATAAGAAACTCAAGAACGCCATATGCGACCTTAGGAAGCCGCAGGTTTCCCTTCCTTGCTAAGTACATATATGTACAAAACAGGTTGAAAGGCATAGAAATTAATTTTCAAAATGCCTATAAACATTTTTTTTTACTTGAGAATAGTTCATAAAAACGTTTTCAAGAGGAGGAAAACTTTTTTGTTCCGCAGGAAGCCCTAAAATTTAAATTTCGAGAGACAGATAAACTTCCCGCCCACGGTTTCCGTCCAAAATTTTATAGAAATGTACTATTTTTGCGAAAAGACCGCACACCGAATTTCATTCGTCTATTTTCTTTCATTTTGAAATTATCGTGTTCACAGGTAGGCAGACATGGCTCGAAATATGGTGCTTTCCTACTTAGAGAAGTCTAAAATATGGGAATTCATCAGAATCTCAATATCCAATTTTTTGACAATTCGAAAATTTTCTCTTTATGTATTTCGAATAAGAAAAAGTAAAAATAAAAATACGAAACATGCATAAGACCACCATAATTATTTTTTTCAAATCGGCTCAGAAATATTACTAGTTAATGAGTATAAATTGGAAAAGAATAGTATTCCAATCAGATTCCACTGGAATGTTATCTTTTTTCCAATCACCCAATCAATGACAGGACTTAGTACAGTAGCAGGGGATGGAAGTAATCGGAAAATAAATAAAATAATAATTATTTTTTCGATTATAATCGAGAATATAGTTGAACATAGTTGACAATTGGAAAACAATATTTTTATCATTTATTACTTTCTCGTATACGAAGTATACAAACAAAAAGTCTAGTGATCGTCAAACAATTCGAACTCGAAATTTTGACGAATCTCCACGTTTTTTACCTCCCTAAGTCCGAAAAACATAATTTTGGAATTATGTCTGACTGTCTGCGAACACGATAACTCGAAAACGATTAAAGCTAGAGATATGAATTTCGTGAGTGATCTTGACACATATTTTGTAGGTTTCTATCAAATTTTGGACAAACTCCGTCCACGGGAAGTCGGTCTGTCCGTGTTCATTCGAACACGACAACCCAAAAACTTAAATAGCTAGAGCGATAAAATTTGATACACAGTTTTATTATTGTTATGAAACAGTGAGTACCAAAAAGCGGTTGTCTTATTATTTATAACAGTTAATGTTTTAAGGCGCATTTTACGGCGCATAACCTTCGTAAACTTGGCGCTATTTTACTGACTTGGCGAACTTTATCTCGCTTGCATTCCTGACCATTTCGTATTGCAGCGTTCTGCGAAGACAATATCAATAACACTCGTGGCACTCCGTAATTTTTAGGGGGAGTCGGGTAGGACAACTTTGTTAGAAAGTATACGAGAAAGTTTAGGAGAGATTACTCCCGCTGATTATAGTTTTGTAAATGTCTTATTTTGCCTTACTTTCCAAATATCTTCTCGTGAAGTACGGAATTTGGAAACATGAAAGAGAAACCCTGAATTTGGATTGGAAGGCTCCGTTGAAAACTCTTCTTTTGTACACCAGTATCCAAAAATTTTCCATGATTGTTCTTCACAAACTGTGTGTAACTGTTTACTGTTAAATTGTGTAACTATTTAATATATCTTTTTCTATGTTTATTTACTTTTACTTTTCCCCAGAATTTATTTATTTATTTTTATATTTTCATATGTGGTTTTTCTTTCCGTTTTTTAAATTTCGTATTGAAATTTCATTTTGTAATCTTTATTAATTTAAATTTAGTTTCAGTTGTAATTTTTTGTTTATTGTTGTTAGTATTTTCCTTAATTTTTCTGAATGTTGTAAGTTTTTGATTTGTGACACTGTGTTTTTATACGTTTTGTGAACATTTCCCGCCGGCTTTCATGTGCCATACACCATTTTGGGTAGGTAGGTGAAGCAGCTGAGAGTTAAATTAAATTAAATTTCCCTTACTCTCCAGGATGTGCAAACAATTTCAAAGAAACAGGCACTCTTTGAACTTAGATGCAAACACTCTGAAATACAAATTCCTTTTGATATTTACAGTCGTTTCTAAATTCGGTACAAAAATGAAATTTCACCTACTACTAATTCGGTACAAAAGTGAAATTTCACCTACTACTAATTCGGTACAAAAATGAATATTTCCCACCGGCTTTCATGCGTCGTACACCATTTTGGGTAGATAGGTGAAGCCGCTGAGGGTTAAATTAAATTAAATCTCCCTTACTCTCCAGGATGTGCAAACAGTTTCAAAGAAACAGGCACTCTTTGAACTTAGATGCAAATACCCCGTAATACAAATCCCTTTTAACATTTACAGTCGTGTCTAAATTCGGTACAAAAATTAAATTTCACCTACCATCCTTTCTAAGGTCAAAAATTTATATTAAATCATACGCTTCATTGCATCGGAAAATAAATAGTAATTGTATTGTTAGTAATAATATACCTAACTGAAACACCCATGATCTAACGGGATTGCAAATTAAAATGGCCTTGGAATTATTAAGTTGACATTATTAATATCAAAGTGGCAATTAACCGAAATGATTCTTATTAAAATAATCGAGAAACATGTATTTAAGTAACTTTAAATTATGGGCATTCGGTATCAAATTTTTAAATCAAGTTACAACTGTCATGCTTGTTTATAACTTCAAGGGCAACTCTTAAGGCCATATTAAATTTCTAAATCCTCTGTCGCAATAAATAGTATTCACTGCGGATATTATATAGTCTAGAGATCTTATCGTAAAGATTAGACTACGAGACTAGACTATATACTTGACAGCCATTATGGCGTAATGCTTATTTTCACAATTCTACTTTTTGAGATACGATCAGTAAGTTAATATCTTACTGAGAAAAGACATTTATCTTACTTTTGAAAACTGGCTGTGTTTTTAAGTAACTAATTCAAAATATGCGGATATTTTGCGGATAAATAACTTTTGAAAGACGGGTAGATTGAGTGATACAGAGGCAGAGATAAAAAAAAAAAGCTTGTGCACACAAAGAATATTACAAACTTCTGTCAAATGTCTCAAGAAATATCTCTTTCGAGGAAATGGACATCCTGTTGTTACACGTATGTGCACATTATTTCTAAACATTCATCACAACATGGAAAGTATGCAAATATGGTGTTTTAATTTTATATTGGTTTCATATTGCTGTGTATATATATCGATATCTGATCACACTTTTAAATTCACCTTCTTCGTTGCCAAGAACAACAGTCAGAAAATTTAAGGAATCTATCACGAGGCCAATAGTTTGCCTCATAAATAAAATTTTTAAAAATCTTCTCCCTTCAACTTCCCCGTACACTTTTCAATATGGCGCGTTTTGGGTTAATCTTCGTCGAATGATGCAAAAAATCTAGTTATGGAAAAATATCTCTTCTAGATGACCTATAAATTTTATAAAGATCAGCAATTTTAGTATAATGACAACATGCGAAATTTCATTCTTCTAGGTCGTTCTATTTCTGTGGCCGTATCGTGTGTCCCGCTCGCATGGATAGACAGAGGGACAGACCCTTTGACAGATATGGCTCAAAATTTGATATATACAGTAGGACCCCGCTAATCCGGACGAATTCAGGCACATGGACGTCCGGATTAGCTGGATTTCTGGATTAGCGAGGGTTTTAAAAAATAACGTAACACACCTTTTTCAAAAATTGTATGTATAGTTACTATGGTATGTCTGAACTAACATTGTATGGATAAATTGAATGAACATGATATGTACATACATAATTACTACATATGTAAGTGAATGAACATAATCAGTGTCCAAAAAGTCAGTGATTTTTTTTTGCGCGGCCGTTCCAATTTTTAATTCAAATGCGCGGTCTCTTAAACGTCTGAGGAGCATAATTTCCTGTGCTTCAAAATTTTGCTCTTCAGCCAACTGTAATGAAGTGTTGAGTGCCGCCACAGCCTCAGAATGAGAAATTTTTACGGGGTTTACAGGGGTGACGTCGTCATCATCATCATCTTATGCTGTTACCGTCCTGATAATTTCGTCTTTTGTTAAAATTTCATTTCGAGCCAAACTAACGTCAGCCTCAGCAGCCCATTGGAGGGTTTCAGTATTAGACATCGGGTTCGTGTTTTGTAATTGGTGAATGAGTGTTGCAAGCTGAATTTCTTCAACTTCAGAACAAAAAAATTGGAAAGCAAATTTTTCCACGATTTGTTGATCAGCAATGTAGACACAGATGCCCAACAGTTAGCAAGACTGAACACGACATCTTTTAAATTTACATTTTTCAGTGTTTTTTCCAAGTTTTCATTGTGCACAGGATCATTGACAATGTTCGTAAGAAGCAACTTGCGATATCCCAGCTTTATGTTTTGAATAACATTCTGATCCATGGGTTGGATCAGTGCAGTCGTGTTAGGGGGTCGAAACATTGCGGAAATTTCACCGTCATCAGTGCACAGTTCTTCTGCGGAAGGATGGCCAGGACAATTATTCAATAAAAAAAAAATCGGCGCCACCGAGAGAGACGTCTCTCTCGGTGACGCCGGCAGTTGACTGCCCTTTGTTGCGGGTTTTCATAATTCTCCATGGACCGTCCGGATTATCGGGGTTCTGCTATATCTACAATTTTGATGGAAAGTCGACATGTCAAATTTCGGTCAGCTAGATCGTCTTTCATATTCACGCAAACAAACATACCGCTGTCAGATTTTATCTGAATCTAGTTGATCCCGCGCAGATCCTCTGCGCTCGGTTATATGCATACCATGATTTTCCTGACGCTTCTAGAGCCAAACTGGCGATTCAGAGCTCCAAGAAAATTCGCCAAGACAAAAAGAAAGGCGCCAAGTGGTGTAAGCATAACAGAAAAGTAGTCAAAGTACAATGTTCACAAAAGTAAGTTCCATGATGTCCACCTCAATTTGCGAATTGACACGATTTTATCTTCGCTGACTATTTTGACGTTGATTTAAACCTTCTCTGGATAGTCTAAGCCCATTTGTTTCATTTCTAACTGATCTCTTTTGAATAATTTCATCCAAAGTTTTATTTTATTGGAAGAAATATTGTGAATTCTTCATCTTAAGTTCATTTTTTTCGAGGAAAATTTATTTTACACCAGAACGAATATAGTAACAGCTATGACTATGAAGCTACGCCTAACATGTAGGAGGCTACCTCTTTTGTTTCGTAAACAAACCGATCGTTGCCATCAGAAAAAGTGAAATTAACTTTTTCTGTGTTTTATGTATAGAGATTTACACAAATTTAGAATTTCGGTGTAAAAAGCACATAATTTCATTAATCTATCTCGTTCCTTTTTTGAAATGCTGTGATCTCATTTTCACAAATGGATTAACAGACGGACAGACAGACATAAGTTCAAAAATGTATTTTTCGGATTCAGGGAGCTCTAAAACGTGGAGATTCATCAAAATCATGAGGTCAAATTTTTTGACGATTAAAATACTTTATATGCTCCACAGGGGGAACGTAATAACATAAATACTCATTAGAGTAAACAATCTCTCCATAATTTTCAAAACGGTTTTTTTAATACCCGGATGTGAAATAACAACTTCATTGCAATTATCAGAACGTTTACACATATAAGTATGGGTGTTAGCTGCACTTTCAGTCAAAAATAGAACAATGCGTCTATTTTTAGCTTTAACCACAATTTAGAAATGCATAAATAGCTGTTCAGTCAACGTGCGTCTATTGTATTGCAACTAGTTATTCACTGCCTAATCAGAAATCTATCAAAATATGTAAAAATAGTAAGGGTGCAAAAACAAAAAGCTTATACCTCGTTAGAAACTATGAGTTACGGTTGATGTTTAAGGAAGAAAAAAATGCAACAAGAAAACAGAACCATTGTTAATCAGCACTTTTCGCCGCATGTAGTTATTGCTCAAATGAAATATGTCCTATTTTTTTCACTGCCCATTCGATGTTTTGTATACGATTATTACCCGATTTCTGTTAATTATTATACATAGAATGTTCAGAGCAATCCATTTCAAAATTTTACCAATGTAAATATGAGTGCTCTTTGGAAGAATTATGAAACAGAATTTTATATATTCTGACGTTTTACACTTTATTGTAAACGAAGTATACAAACAGAGAGTGTTTAACACGAGATTTTGACAAACCTTACATATTTTCGAAAAAAATATTTTTAATTATTTGTGTGCGTTCCGTCTATGTGTATGTGAACCTGATAATTTAACAACAATACATCTCCTCTTTCATTAATTTTTTTTCTCATATCATTTATTTTGAAGGCCCCTGATATCCTAGATTAGCTTAGAAAGTCTCAATTTTTGATGTCCTGGAACTGGAAAATAGGACTTGGAAATATGCCCCGTATTATAACATTTTCTGGTTATAGGTAAATGCACATATTGAAATTCTTTTTTTAAAATATTGACGAGAATTCATTTTTTAAAAACTAGCTCTTGAAGTAATCCCTACCCTTTCCGACATTAGGCTACAGTTATCCTACCTTAATCAATAATAACAGTTCTCAATATAGTAATTCTTTAGAATATTATTCATTTCTATTATATATAGGTTCGTATTATAATTAGTATTAATGATAAGCAGATCAAAAGTCATGCCTTTGTCCTGGTTTATCCTCCTACGTCCCACCTTTAATATTAAGTATTCTTTCTTCCCCACTCATTCAAATATTCGAATTACTTCATTTTTTTGCAAATAAGGTAAAAGAATATTCGTTATATTAGATAAATTTTTTCCCTGTTCATTCAAATAATCTAGATACTTCATTTCTTTAGAAATAAGGTAACAGAATATTCGTTATATCAGATACAAATTCTTCGCTCCTTCTTCATTCAAGTAATTGAAACACTTTTCTTTTACAAATAAGGTAATAGAACTCTCTTAATATCTAGGAAAACCTCTTCGTTCCCTATTTATTCAAATTTTCTAGTCACTTCATTTCTAGACATTGAAGGTAGTAGAATTTTCGTTACATCTCGTAAAGACTCTTCATTCCTCGTTTTTAGTCAAATAATCGAATCACTTTAGTTCTTTGCAAATAAGGTAACAGAATTTCTTATAATAAATATAAACTTTTGGATCCATGCTCAATCAAAAATTGAGACACTTCATTCTTATACAAATAAGGTAACAGAATGCAGAATTTTCGTTATACCCTGTAAAAACGTTACATCATGTAATGTCATGTCATGTTTGGAAGTAAAAACTCTTCGTTCTCTATTCAATCAAGTCAACGAGTCACTTCATTTCTTTACAAATAAATACCAGAATGTTCTTTACAACAAATAAAAACTCTTCAATCTTTGTTCACTCAAGTTTCCATCACACATTTCATACATGCATCGAATTATTATCAAAGACCTTGCTTTTATTTCTCATGACACCGCTCGTTACGCGAAAGACATTTGGAGGCCAACCTTAAACAAGTTCCACTTCCCGAAAACTCGGCTTCGAAACAAAAGAAAACAGCTGTCTTTTGAAACGGAAAGCCGAAATCTCTAATCACTTGGGACGGGACATTGAAAACGAAGTTCAAAATCGCCGTTTGCCCCGATCACCGCCGCCATTAAAACTCGCCAATTGTTCGGTCATCATTCACTGCTTCAATAGATATAATTTAGAAAACTCGTCTCCGGTGGAAGTTCGTTCGATTTTTATCGCTTTTCGAACCGGATGGAAGAATTGAAACCAACCTGTTCGATGCTGCTACCCACTCACGGCTATGCCCAGATACAGATACAAAACAATAAACCGGCTCACATGCTTCAATTGATAATTCGGATTTCACATCGGATAAGGAAGCGGTGGTGGATAATTGAAAGCAGGCGGTTTCGAAAGAAAAGGGGTACAGAAAATTCTACGTCACGTTCTTGGAGAATAATAACTGACCAGCTGATGTTGGCCGGATTTGCCTGGACTAAGCACGAAGACCATGACATTCGTTTTCTTCAGTTTTGTAATGATCGTGTAACTGAACGAACAAAAAAATTCTACTTTTGTATGAACTTGCAGTAATTCTGTAATTGCAATTTAAAATCGTGTAATTATTATTATATTAGTGCAATAATTATTGAAGAAGTGAAGTTTAAAAGACCAAGATTAATCTTCTTTCATTTTGTAATGGGCGCCTAAGTAGAAGATATAAAAAATGTTATTTCAATCTAGCCTTTAGTAGACTAACTAATAAAGAAAACTAATAACTAATATAGAGAATATATAAGACAATAAAATTCAATCTTATTTTCCATTTTATAATAAACATATATACAACAGACCAGACCCGACATAGAACAAGCACCGATCATTTTATTGAATGCAAAAAAAATACAAAAATTTGTTATTTTTTAATACAATTTTGCATTGACATTTTTAATATAACACATAATTTTAAATGTTTAAAATTCACAAAGGAATGTATCTTGAAGGACGAATTTCGATGCGATAAAAATGTAAAATGACAATTTAAACTTAACTAATAAAACTGAATAAGAAGAAAAATCTTAAAATGAATTATAAAACTTAACTAATAATAAAAATAAAATAAGTAATAGTGAATAACAAATGAAAAATTTAACTAATAATAAAAATGAAATAAATAATAATGAATAATAAATGAAAAACTGAACTAATAAAAGGACAGAAGAAAAAATGAAAAAGTAAAGTGTTTTCGAATGGTTTTTTAAAAAGTCCATGACATTATCATAAAAAACTTTCTGTCTTTCTGAACAGCTTTTTTTAGAATCTATGGTTTAGCCAGTTTAGCCATGAAAAACTTACATGAATTGTAATGAACAGATAATTTGAGAATATGAAAAATGTAATTTCAATCGAAATTTTAGTAGATATTAAAATTAAATGCAATTTTATTAAAATTTAAATTATTCTGAATGATACCAATGCATTTAAAAGAATAAGAATTCAGGAAAAAAAATTTAAAAAAATAATTAATTGAAAGCGAATGTGAGGAAGAAAAATAGATTTAAACAGACGTTTCAGCAATGAAAGAAAAACACTTAACACAGTTTAATATAAATTAAAATATCTACACTGTAAAGGAAATTAACATAACTTCAAAGCAAAAGAAAATAATTTTTTTCAATTCCTGTCATTTCCTAGAAAATTTACCTACAAAAATCTCTATTTCAAATATTTAGCGAGCGATAATTTTGATAGTAATTGTATCGTTGTCCTTAAGCAGTACTAATTAATGATAGTTAATTTACTAGTTAATACCTATTTTCTTAGACTTTATTTGTGGTAGAGTGTCAAAATCATGCAGACAATATATATTGAGCTACTTTTTTACTTAAAATATTCGTTTACAAATGCTATGCTATTTTTGACACAAAATATATATTGCGCGTAAAAGAAAAAGATAAATGAATTTCATTATTCTTAGATTTGTCAAAAGATTGCGATGAAAACATTCAACAATTTTTAAAATTCTTAACTTGTCAATAATTTCATTCTGTTTAATAATCTACATATTTTTAAGTTGCGTGTGTATTTAATAGATTTAATGGAAGATTCACACGTAATTAATGTATTTTTCATGAAGGAGAAAAATAAAGATGCAAGATAATTAAAAACGAGTGGTTCTAAAGAAATGAAGAGTAAAAAATTCTGCATCACGTTTTGGAGAGTAAATAGTAATTTAGAAGCTGGTGTTGCAGCTGAAAGATTTGAAGATCATGAAATTTATTTTATTTAATTTCGCAGCTCATGGATAATTAAAATGCACGAAAAGTTTGATTTCCCTCGTTCCCTTTTTCGACTAATTTCAGAGAAAATCATGATTTAGCTTTACTGTATTTTGAATAACTTTGATAAGAGAATAAACTAAAAGGAATTAACTACAAGCGAAACCGAAAAAGAGCAACTTTTTTTAGAATGCGTGCTTTAAAGAAAATGAGGTACAGGAAATTTTATGCCATGTTTTAGAGACTATAATATTTCTTTCTTAACTTAATAGTATTACCCTAATTTTCATGGATCAACTCTATGCCGAAAGAAAATGAAACAGTAATCTTCGTGCTTCATCGCCTTTACAAAACTGAGTGTTTTTGCTTAACCATATGGAATGTAATTTTTAGAACACAAATTAATTCTCTTTGACTTTATAACGTAATTATCTTATTACTGTTGTTTAATTTTCATAAAATGAATAAAAAGAAAACACTTTCCGTTTCCTTACTAGAATATGCCAACATCCTTACAAATCTTTGAATATGGTATTTATTTAGTCATTGAAAACTCTATGAATTCTTTAATCTACGTATTTAAGCTCGCTACGTTTCACAAACACAAGCATTTATTTTCACACACAGTGGCGGCGTTTGGGTAGAATAAGTGAGGCGGCAAAACAATTTATAGACATCTAAAAGACCCAGAAATATAGATAAATGTTAAAAGTTTAGTGAAAAAATTAGTTAGTTTTCTCGAATACTGTTGCTTTTTTATCAATTCTAGTTTTCAGGGTTGCCAGATCAAAGTAGCAAAATAAGGTCAAACCTTCTTAAAAATAAGACCAAAAAAAGTCAAATTTGACACACAAATTGAAGACCTCATTGGTTATATTAAAAAAAGGTTATCTATCCTTCATGAAAACAAATCCCACTTGATAGGGATATGTGCAATGCTCTATTATTAAACTAAAATTTAAGTGAAAAAATTTAAAACATTATTGTTCTATTCAATAGCTATTTCGTTTGGCAGCTCACTATATATAATTTGAAAAGTGTAATATCAAAAATTTTATTTAAAAATATTTAATAATCAATTAGAATTAATTAATTTAAGTAAATAAGTTATTAAAAATTGCTCTAAAAGTCTTTACCGAAAGTAAAGCCAAAAAAGGCCAAAAATGAATCTAAAGCCACAGGAAAATTCCTAATGCCAAGGGTTTTTGAAAAAAGGCCAAATCTCCATAATTTGGCCTTAAAAAGACCAATATGGCAATCCTGTTTTAGGTAACTAATATGAAACAAAAATTTTATTTTTGCCTAAAAAAGTGGAGGGTGAACTGCCCCCTTCGCTCCCTCCCCCCGACGCGCCAAAACTGTTTACACAAGTCAACATATGCACACGGACATAAAATGCATCACAAACAAGAATACAGACGAATAACTGTTACCAGAACACATAAACAGAATTCTGGAAGAACACTAAAGAAATTCAAATGCAAACGATTCACAGACCATTAAAAACTCTTTCAAGAACAATTTACATAAATGAAAATTGGAGTAAAGAAAGAAGAGGTGACTGAAAAATCTTGTCCTAATTTTTTTTCTTCTTTTTAAAATTATATTTAAAAAATCTCGAAACGACCATGTTAAAAATCTGAACAGATTTATTAAGCTTCATGCGGATATTTTCAATGCACGGAAACAATTTTCATTAATTTATGTCTCGGTTAAAATAAACCAATACCTATTTGGAAATTTTCCTGTTTAAGCGAAACATGTGGAAAGTAGATAAACATGTTAATTTAGGATAATTCTAGATTGTTATGTCATTATATATATATATACTATGAGATTCTCAAACTTGGCGTGCTACGGAAATCTTTGAATCAAGAAGAGACACTGAACACGTTAACAATTGTTTCAGGAAAATTTTCTGTCAGTTTTCCTTTATATGGAACAATACCGAACAAATGGAATAAAAAAAATAACCTTGCAACTCTCCCAATTACTGCTGCGTGCTTAAACTTAAGGGTTATATCCAATATTACAAAAATTAAACTTTAGAACAATACGTTTGGGTTTTACATATACAACGAACAAATGGAACACGATATGGCAAAATGATTCTTTCCTTCTATATTTTATAATATTTTTGCACGAACTTCGGAATAATAAGATTTTTGCTTGGAAATGGTGCTTTCGAATCTTAATGTTATTGATTTTACATTATCTCGAAGATGTAAATATCGTTTATATCTGATAAAATAGAAGAAGAATTTCTGCCTATCCTAAATTAAAAAGATACAATGGCCCTTCAGGAGCTTATTTTATTTAATCAATCAATTATAAAATTCAGGTTGATTCAAATTTTTTCGTGAACATTCTACTTTAAAGGCACATTTAAATTATAGAGAATGGTATTTGAATTTAAATTGGAGCTGTAGTTAAATAATAAGACAACATCCGAAATGGCATGTTATTTTTTCAAACTTTCACAGCAATGTTAGGACATTTGATACATTTATTAATTTAGCACAAGTTAGACGCATCATCTGAGGCAGCAAGACTCGAATCTATGATCCTCTTATCACAAAACATATATTATGCCCTGAGTCCGTCATGATCCATCTTAATTTCCAGGGAAACAATGGTGACAAATTTTTATGTGGTCTTCATATCCAAAAAGTATATCTGTATCAAATTTTAGACAAAGGTCTTCAACAGAAAGTCTATCTATCCGTAGGTGTAAGCATGAATATGATAATACAAAAACACAACGGGTTAGATGAGTGAAATTTGGAGAATGGTTCTATTACCAGAAATTTAGACCTGTATCAAATTTTCGACCAAATCCGCAAAGCGAATAGATTGATGTGTGTATTCATGTTATGTAATCGTAATAACTTAGAAACGCAACGAAATAGACAAGTGAAATTCAGTATGTGAGTTCTATACCAAAACTATAGATCTGCACCAAATTTTGGATCCAATAAGTCAAACGAAACAAATCCAAAATACGTACTTGATTCTCTTCAAAATACAAAGACGCTAAACACGAATCGCGCCAATTGTTGAAGTATGCAAGAAAGTCAAGGAGAGACCACGCCCGTTAGTTAGTTTTGAACAGTAGAGTCCTAAAATATGCCCTAGTAAAGCTTTTATTGAAATGTAAAACAAAAACTCGATGAAGCAAACTATACTAAAATGATGTAAAATGGATTCGTCTTAATAAAGATGTTGAAATTTCTAAATGAATTGTTAATTTGTATTTACGGAATGATAGGTATTGATTTAGAATTTAATTGTGTTATCGCTAAAGAAATGAAGGAATGAAAGAATTTTTTAAAGCAGTTAATACTTCTTTAAATCTGCTTCAATTAACCTCGCAAAAAAAATCAACAATATATCAAAAAAATCAACGAATACAGGATTTGTGTCTGGGTGAGGCTGAGATATAAAAAATTTAGTGACGTCGTGACGAATGTCAAACCTTATGGCTTATGTAAACCAAAACATGTTAACTTTACAGATTTAACGCACCTGACAATTAGAATCATAAAGAATCCTACAGTACTTTCGATAACTTAATAAAAAACACAATGAAATAACTAACAAAAAACGCTAGAAATAACTAGTCATCGCTACAAATACGAGTGGAATGACTACAAAAGTGGGAAATTTTTCGAGCCTGTCAAAAGACAAGAAGAAATGTTGTCACTTTTTTAAAAGGGAGATTAAGAAAAAACAGCTGTAGTTATTTTAAATAAAATAAATAATTCTGGTCTAGTTCTGGAGGGGGGCTGCAGCTCCCTCCCCCCCCCCCCCCCTGTATTCGCCACTGGATACACTTCCAGAATAGCAACGACAAGCCCCGGATAAACAACTTCTTTACGCATCTTTTAATTTGTTCGAAATTGTGTATGTTTATTCCGTGCTTTTCAAAAGAGATTCCGATCGCACGCTTCGGGATCCTTTGTCTTGGGAGACTTAATGAAGTAGAAAGGTTTTGTAGGATTTGTGTGAAGTTGAATTAGTGCATCGATCGAAGTGAACAACGTGTGCATCGGACCATGTAAAATGGAACAGGCACCCGCGTCTGTCCATACAACTAATGAGTACGCAAGCTGTTAACATCCGAACAATATACATACAATAGCAAATGCGATTTTAATGACAATAAAGTAACTAATATTGTATTCTGCTTTGTAAAGTCTCAATTTAAAACAACTCCTTCTCTAATTGGATTTTTTGTATTCCATTTGTTTACAGAGACGCTCATATAATGCAAATTGAACTCTAAATCTGCATGCAAAAGCTATTGAAACCATTTCTATATCTCCGAGCTTCGAAATTTTGTTCTAAATAAGAATTTTAAAGAATTATCCAAGTGTACGTGATTAAATTAGCTTATGAACAGGATTTAACAAGTGTTTACTATACATTTAAGCATAGTTTCTTTATGAAATCGAAGAAAATATTTGAAGATACATGTGATGAATAATTTTTAAGTTAAAAGTAATGGGAGAGTTTCCTTTATTATTCAAGAACACTACCCACAGTTACAGTTCAGTAACCCAAATCCATTTGGCCACTGTTTCAAGTGCTAGTTCAAATTCTTTCTAATTCTTGTGAAAAAAGAGGGTGGAATTTTGTCCTTTTTATTGACTATTTGTTCTGTGGGCCACCAGCCGCAGCCGAGTACCTGTAGATGGCGCTGCCATCGCCAGTGACGTCAGAGAATCAAGCTGCCGAGAACAGTAAGGGACGACGAGGCGGTTGAAGACGCATAAATGACGTTGGGTTTTTTTTTCCCTGACAAAGACAAAAGACGACGATGTGCCATCCTTATCATATGACGAACTATAACTGTTTCAATTGTACATAACTGTAAATATTGCTCAGTATATTAATGCAAACTTAATCCTGATAATATAACCATTTAGATCAGGGGTTCTCAACCTTTTTTCCCTCGCGTACCCCTTGATTAGTCTTTTCATTTTCGCGTACCCCCTACTGTCATACCCCACTCCCGTTCGTCCGTATATGCAAAGAAGTTTTTATCAATAATGTTAAGGGCTTAGGTAAGCTTAAGAGTCAAATAACGCGAATTAATGACATTTGCAGGACTTATTTTTAATTTTATTTCAATTTTAAAATAGTGTTAGTTAAACGGCAAAACAAATAAAAACAGTATTGTAATAAGGATCACATTAACTTATAAAGTTAGATAAAAATTGCACTTCGTAATAATCAGTTATTCAAATGCAAGAAAATTTCAATGCGATCCCTGGGCTTGTTTCATGGAGGTGAGTTTTATAAAATTGGGTTGAAAAGAAGAAAGATATAACTTTATGTCTGGAGCTGCGTCAAGCTTATTTCGGTATTTATTCTTAATATATGTATAAGACGAGAATGCTCTTTCCACAAGTTCTGTGTTCGTGAAAGGTATTAAATATTTTATTGCTTTAACACCGAGTTCTTGGTACTCTTCATTCACTGCTACCCAGAAGTCAATCAAATTTCTTTTTTTAAATTCAGGTTCTAATGAAGAATCAGTGGAAAGTTCAATTAATTTTTCTTTCTCAGAAATTGTTAATTTTTCAGCTTTTTGAAAAAACGCTTCGTTGAATGGATTTAATATCCACATATCTGAGTCACTGCGCTTCGGAAAATATTGTCTGAATGACAACTTAAGTCCTTTTAAATGTGATATTATACTAGTTTTTACTTGTTTTGTTAATTTAAGTTCGTTCTCAGATAAAAAGCTGTGAAAAGTCTCAAAAACTTCATACTGGTTTTTTTTTAATACAGGATTCCCAAAAATTCAGCTTCTTAATCATCGACTCGATTTTGCCAGTGACCTTAAAAATGGTTATGGAATGGTTCTGCAATCATAAATTAAGTTTATTTATTTCTGAAAAAATGTCAGATAAGTACGCAAGCTGCTGCAACCATTCACTTTCATAAAATTTACAGCTCAACGTAAAAGGGTGGAGTTCAAAAAACATAAGAACTTCATGTCTCAGTTCAAACAATCTTGTGAGTACATTTCCTCGCGAAAGCCATCTCACTTCTGTGTGCAAAAGTAACGTAGTATGTAGGCTGCCCATGTCTCCACACAAAGATTTGAACAATCGGGTGTTAGTTGAATGAGCCTTAATGAAATTTACGACTTTGACAGATTGATTAAGTACTTCTTTCAATGAATCTGGCAAAGGCTTCGGTGCTAAACTTTGTCTGTGGATGCAGCAATGGCTCCAAGTTACATGAGGAGCGACTATTTTGATACGACCACGTAAACCTTTATAACAGCCAGACATAGATTTTCCACCATCTGTGCAAACACCACAGCACTTAGCCCAATCTATTTCGTTTTCACAGAAATAATCCTAAATGGCATTAAATATGTCCTCGCCAGTACATCTTTTAGTGAGAGGATAACACAATAAGAGGTTTTCTTCAAGTTCGTTAACATTCAAATATCTTGCAATAACAAGCAAAATTGACAGATCGGAAACATCAGTGCTTTCATCCACCTGTATTGAAAAGAAGGGGCTCTTTTTTATTCTTTCATTTATAGTAGCTTCAATGTCAATAGACATGTCCTTAATTCTCCGAGAAACTGTGCTGTTAGACAAAGGAATATTTTTTTATTTTTTGGACATGGTCTTCACCGAACATGCATTCAACCGCATCCTTGATACACGGAAATACCAAATTTTCAGCGATAGTATGATTTTTTCCACTTTTAGCAATATGATAACTTATTCTATATGATGCCTCAATCGCAGCCTCATTTGCTTTATTTGTGGATATCAAACAAGAATTTAAATTAGGACTGTTGGATAGTCGTTGGAAAAAACTAATATTTCTTTGCTTATAAGTTGGATGTTTTGTTTCTAAATGGCGCATCAGTAAAGATGGTTTCATGCTGCCATTTGACAATATCTCTCCGCAAACAACGCAGAGAGGCTTTGGACAATCTTCATCACCCGTGACGGAAAATCCATATTTTAAGTATTCGTCAGAATATTTTCTCTTCTTCGGAGGTGCACTGATGTTTTGGGGTTTTTTTTAGAAAAACTAATTTTATTTCTTACCTGAATAGGCCAATAAGTCGTCCTTTGCACTTCATGATTATCATCTTGCTGATCCACAGTTATCCCCATAGCTGCCAAATCGGTAGTTCGAATTTCAGTTCTAGATGCCGATCTCTTAAGAGTTCTAGTTTTCAACCACTTGTCCATTTTGAGAAATCAAACAATATCGAATTAAGTCACTCTAAAGTTAAGCACATCAAATTTAGCACGCATAGCCTACAAACACCAGTTTTGTGCCACTAAACAAACCAAACGAATCAAATTGATCACCCATAAAACACAAAGCTTGATGTATATGAACAGTCGTTACTCATTACGCATCCCAATCGAGCAATTAATGACGGCTGCGTTTCATCGTGCTTTTAATAAAAACGTCAAAGCAGGAATCTTTGAGAGGATTCCGGATTGTTCTCGATAAGCCTAAACTAGAAGAACAAAAATAAAAAGCATACCACACTGGCGCCTGGTGAAGCTACAGCTTTTACGAACACACTGATGATTCATGCATAATCGGGGCTGGTGAAGACAAAATATCAATCATTTACCAGGTTTTCTTTTGCTTTCTTTTTTCTTATTTTGAGCGTAGGTTTTAGATTCGCACAACTTTCACTTTTACTTTTCACATGAACTTGGGGAAAAAAATACTGTAACTTTTTAATCCTTTATATTTTCTTGTGTCCGCCATTACCGACTTTGATTTTGCGTACCCCCAACTGGTCCTTCACGTACCCCTAGGGGTACGCGTACCACAGGTTGAGAACCTCTGATTTAGATTGATGAACTGTGTATTATTATTATGGAACACAACACAAGGCCTACCTGATGACCGCCTACAGTTCCTTTAAGCCATTAACTAGAAAAACTAAAGGAGACCGATTCGAATTCATACAGAAAGTCTGCAGTGTTCTCCAGAGCCGGATTATTAAATAGGTAATGTAGGCAACTGCCTATAGGCTCCACAACTTGGGGGAGGGGCAAGACCTCGATTTTTGCGGTATTTCCAGAGTGATTTAACTTTGTGCTTCATTTCATTTATAAAGGCCATGTAGTGAAGTTATTCAAATTAAAATCAAGTATCGTCTAAATTTTGGAATATTATTCTAACAACATTCCTATTTAAATTACCTTTTGCAAATTTATATTATGACGTTCCATAGTTCTACAAAATATATTGCTTTATAACTTGAAAAATGTGCGATCCTATAATTAAATAATATTCAGATTAGATTGGTTTAAAAACGTTCTGCCATTATACAGTGCGCCCGCTAAAGTCCATTGTCACCTCAATAATTTCTGAACGGCGAAAGATATAGTCATAAAAGTGGGGTCTAGGTAAAATTGTCATGCGCTACGCAGGGAAACCACTTATCGAGCCACCTGGAGGCAAAATTCGGAGTTAGCATTCTTATCTCAAAAACTATTCGAGATAGCGGGAAAAAGTCAATTACAAAGTTGTTCAGCATCATCGATTTATTACAAAAAAAAACACCTTGCGCACAAAAATTATACAAATGAAAAGCACAAAATGCACGTTTGTTTGATCGCGTTGTACAAAACTGCACTTGCCGATAATGAGGCTCATCTATCTGTCATGCTCAAAATGGTCTCCTTCAGCAACAATACACATCTGGGCACGGGACTGCACTTCCCGCTGCACATTATACAACATGGCAGGTGACACGCTGGCACAAGCATCCTTAATACGGTTTCGGAGTTCCTGCAATGTTGGTGGAGCGGTTGCATACACTCGCTGTTTGATTTACCCCCCACATAACACCACAGCATACCCCCGAACTCGGCGCCTAAACGGCACCCTGTCGGTTGGATGAGTATGTGTGAAACTTTATTGAAAAAGCAAAAAAAAAAAAAAAATTACAACATTAGGATATAAATACACTTGAAAGGGAACATAATTACATGAACAAAGAAGAATAAAAAACACAGTGAGGATTACAATCCGAGTATTATAATAGAAATTTACAAGGGGAGTTATCAAATTTGAGTGCAGTGAAAGGGTTGAATGTTTCATTTAGTTACATTTTTTCATACAGTTGGAGCTTCATGATTCGGGGCTGTTAGTGTTGTTCGATGCGACGAAGAAGAAGAATTGAATAATGTAACACAACCGGTTATATGATGAAAATTGTCGCGACCATCCTAAAAATCGTGGGACTGGTTTTTGTTCTCTCTTGATATTTATACTGAGGGATCGCTGGAATTGTTACTCAAGGGTTGGCGGTGATGTGAAGGGTGAATTTTTCGAATGAATTACGGAAGAATTGGTGGTGGCTGGTTGATGTTTTTAAGTTAGTGTGCTCTGCTGCTCAACTGGGAATTCTTCGGACTTCTGGTTCTTGGAGGTGAATCTTTGGGAGTATCTATTTCTAGGCAGGAGTATGTGACGGTGTTGTATTTTGACTTTTAATTAGGTCCTCGTTAGTCGCCAAGAATGTGATTAAGTTATCTATATTTCGTCTTGAGAGTTTTCTGGATAGGGCGCTCTTCCACCAATGGACTATGAATTGTGGGCTTGGTTCCTTGTGGTGATAAGATAAAGTGAGTGGACATCTCGTTGCATAGTGAAGGGGATTTCCTATTTCCCCACATCCGCAGTAGTCTGTAGAGTGGAGACCGAATCTCTTGAGGTAGCTGGGGAAGGGCCCATGGCCAGTGGCGAATTGGATGCATTCTCTGGACCAGTGCAGCTGTTTGTTAGATATTTTCGGTATCCCACAGAAAAAAGTCCAATGGGTTCAGGTCAGGTGAACGTGGAGGCCATTCTACGCAACCACCATACCCGATGACTTGTTGCTGGGATGTGTCCCGATTGTAGTGTTGGACACTTGACCGGGTCCTCTCGAATTGTAATCACGCACGCTAACACTGTGCCACGATAAGGGATGCTCTAGAGTGTGAGGTTTTCTCTTTTCTTCCGCGTTATGTCGCATTACAATTTTGGGAGTTGCGAACCAAACAAATATGCATTTAACGCCTTCTATTTTTAACATTACTGTACGGAAGGTGTCTTCTCTTACTAAATCGATGATGCTGAACAACTTTGTAATTGACTTTTTTTCCCATATTTCGCACCGTTTTTGAGATAAGAACACTAACTCCAACTTTTGCCACCAGGTGACGCTGTAAGCGGTTTCCTTGCGTAGTGCATGGCAACTTTACTATACCTAGACCCCACTTTTATGACTATAGCTCTTGCCGTTCAGAAATTATTGGGGTGACAACGGACTTTAGGGGGCACACTGTATAATTATTTTGTATAAAATTACTTTGAAATTTAAATTTTGTATTTTTTTTTATACTATATGCTGAAACCAATTCTCTTGAAAGTAATCTGCAATTAAGTGTTTTTGTCACTTCAGTTTGTGTCAAAATTTGCTTCTTGGGGAGGCGAAAAGGGGGCCCGAAGACTTGCATTGCTTAAGGGCCCCTAAAGGACTTAATCCGGCCCTGGTGTTCTCCCCTTAACTTTCTCTTAAACGGCAGGTTTTGGCAGAACCTCCAGTATGGTAGGTTTTGAATTTAGCTTCGATAACATTTCGACGTTTCGAATAACCATTTTGCTCTTTTTCCCTTTCACCGAATAGGTCTGAAGTTTGATACAGATTTCCAATTTTCGTGTCAAAATGATTAATCAAAGGTATGTGATTAAATCAACTTACGAAAAAGATTTAAAAAGTGTTTTTCATACATTTAAAAATACTTTCTTTATGCAACCGAAGAAAATGGTTGAAAATACCTGTGATGAAAACATTAGTTAAGTTAAAAGTTATGGTAGAGTTTCGTGGTTTATTCAAAAAGAGTTACCCGAATTTACAGTACAGTAACCCAAATCCATTTGGCTGCTATTTCGAATGTTAGTGCAAATGCACTTGAAATCGTGTACAAGAAGCCACGAATTCTTCGCTTTTTTATTATATACTAGCCTCCGTAGGTGACCAGCTTGTTCGCCGGGAATATAATTTTATTTGAGTTCATAATTTGATATTCATGGTTCCCTTAACAAAGTAATTCTAAACTTCAAATAATTAACCCGTGATAAAAATTTAACCCGTATTTTGTTAGTACCCTTACACCTGTTGTGTTCATTGGTTACAGAAAGTCCCTTAAAGCGATAAGAAACTATTCGTGTTATCTAACGTCTGATTGCACCTCTCATATCTTATTCCTCTTGCTAAACATGCATTTGATTTCAACATTAAAATGGAGCAGCACATTTTAGGGTCAGCGGCATGTTAGCTATATTAAAATATGCTGAAAAGGGAATAAAAACATAGCAACCATAATCATTCAGCTTACTGCATATATTTCTTAATATACGTAATATCGCAGAGAGTTTGGTATAAATATTCCACAAAAATTTTGATGAAATAAAATATGAAAGTAAAATGTGTATTTGTATATTAACTCAACTTTCAGCAATGAAAGAGAAACACGCAATTAAATACTTGTTTAAACAATTAAAACAGTTTGAATTGCGTTGCAACAATGAAAAGTATTGTTGCAAATTATGTCAAAAAATATATTTAAAAATTTATAAAAATTAGAAAAAATATTGTACAGCAACTTGATTGATATGATTGAAAAGATAATTTTTTGCGCTTTCAGATGGCTTAAAAATAATTTTTGTGCTGTAATAATTTCGGAAGTTTTTAAGGGAGAACGCCAAAATTTCGTTTAATTTTCAACTAATTAAAATTCTAATTAAAATTTCAAAAAAGGATTCCGAGGTGCACATTCCGACCCTCCAAAGTATATTTGTACCAAATTTCGTAACTCTAAGTCCAGCGGTCTGTCCTGTAGAGAGCCAACACATAGACAGACATACACACATCCTCTTTTATTATTAGTAGAGATTTGTTTCTTTAAGCCATTAATTATAAAAACAACAGCAGCCGATTCGAATTCAAACAGAAAAATCTAGAATGCTGTGCCCTTGATTTTCTCATATACTTTCACAAAAAGGCACTTTCAGTTTATCTTCGCAGAATCGAGAAGAGAATCGAGTATGAATTTTGTTCTTTTTTTTTTTCCTTTCAACTATTAGGTCCAAAATTTGGTGTGGATTTCCAATTTTGGTGACAAAAGCGCATATCAAATTTCATCTATCAGGATTGCTGTGTTTTCGAATTAATATGCTCAACTATCATGGCAGTGCCAGTGCAAAATGGGAAAAAACATTGACTTTTTTCTCTTTAACTCTGAACCCCGCCAATGCGTAGCGACCTGGAGGCAAGAGGGTATAGATACCCCAGGCGCCATGGAGTCAAAGCATTACTGCGTTATGTCGCGTTACAATTTTGGAAGTTGCGAACCAAACAAATATGCATTTAACGCCTTCTATTTTTAACATTACTGTACGGAAGGTGTCTTCTCTTACTAAATCGATGATGCTGAACAACTTTGTAATTGACTTTTTTCCCGTATTTCGTACCGTTTTTGAGATAAGAACGCTAACTCCGAATTTTGCTGCAAGGGGACGCTGTAAGCGGTTTCCTAGCGTAGCGCATGACAACTTTACTATACCTAGACCCCGCTTTTATGACTACAGCTCTTGCCGTTCAGAAATTATTGAGGTGACAACGGACTTTAGACGGCACACTGTATAACTATTTTGTATAAAATTACTTTGAAATTTAAATTTCGTATTTTTTATACTATATGCTGAAACCAATTCTCTTGAAAGTAATCTGCAATTAAGTGTTTTTGTCATTTCAGTTTGTGTCAAAATTTGCTTCTTGGGGAGAGGAAAATGGGGCCTCAAGACTTGCAAGGGGGCCCCTAAAGGACTTAATCCGGCCCTGGTGTTCTCCCCTTAACTTTCTCTTATGCGACAGGGCGTTTATCCTATTTTTTAAACAAAATATGATGAGGGGGTGTAAATATAATACTATACCCCTAGCGCCATTTACTCTTGTTAGCCACTGATGAAGACTGGGATAAAAAATAATCATTTTCCTGGCGCCGCTGACCATGGTGGCAAAATGCTGATACGTTTATTACTTTGTTTGAAGTTAGATACAGTAAGGGAGCGAGAAAATACCATACCAGGGCGCCTTTACTTTAAGCTAAGTCACTGATGATGACGGGAAGCGAAAAAATCGTATTATGACCGGGCGCCATTTATTCTCGCTACGCCACTGAACCCTCCAATTATTTTTCAATGCACTCTTGTTTTCAAATTATTAATTGTTGTCTTGTCATTCCTAACTATGTCCGCTCTTTCTAACTTTCTACAAACCACAACATTTAATTGTCCTCCTTAACCTCCGACTACAAACCACAATGCACAAAGATGCCATCCATCACGCCACAAAGGAGAAATCAACACCTCCTACTCTATTGGAAAGTCCTACCAATTCATTGATGTGGTGGTCAGTTACATGCAGATTATCTTGAAGTCGTTACGGCAATCACCGCCGCGGACTCACGCCATATCTCCATCCATGCGTTTTTAATTGCTCCAAAATGCCAGTTCTCTGTATCATCGTGAATTGGACTCATAAAGACACAATGGCCACATCAGAGATATGTTGCTGCCACGCTCGGCTGCTTGCGCAAGCTATGTAGGAATTGAGGCCGACAAAATATTCGTTTTTAAGTTGTGCATATGTCCATAAGGAAGCTATTTTTGGTATTTAATTCCTAAAAGCAATTAGCCATACAATGTGGGTTTAAAAAATGCGGTATGATGATACTTAGAGGCAATTTTCTGTCGTTATTTCAATAGAAAAAGAATTAAAGTAAAAATGTGATTTTTTTTTATTATTTTCATGAAGCGTATCACTGCATTTTTCTTCTTCGTTCATCAGAAAACGAGAATTTTTTAAACCGTCTGTCTGCGTTAGAATTAGCGGTTTGGTGAAAATTCTAAAAATGTTCTTTGTTGCTTCATTTCCAAAGGAAGTTGAGTTTCTAAGCTTTTTATTGTCTTGCGGAACTCAAGAAGAAGAAAAGAGTCAACGGTTTATGTAAGTCTTCCGCTTTCTTAGAGTAGAAAATGGCATCCTTTGACGCGATTTTTAAAAAATCAGTTACATTTACTTACATACTTATTTTGCATCGAAATTCTGGTAGCCCCACAAATAAACGCAAGGACGTTTTATTACAGTACTATAAAAAATTAGTGGATGCGTTTGAACCAAATTCTGCGTCGTCGACTACCTGATTTTATGAATAATTTAGCATAAAAATCGTGATTTATTTTTAATTTACTTACTTTCGCTGATATTTGTGGTGATTATACTGCCATAATGTATAGAATATCGAACTAAGTCCCCTATAAGTCAAAGACTCATGGTAAAAGAGAAGTGTGGCATTCATCTTCTGTGCGTCAAGATACCTTGGAATATCTAGGAAGCACTTGCGGTAGAAGTCTGCATAAGCTCCAATACTGTTCAGCAACGGATTCCGAGACTACCACTTTTGGACTATTTTACACCGGAAAGGGGTGTCAGGAAATGAGTCATTTGAGCTCATTTCCGGAGTTCTTTGTTAGATCACGCTCAGTTAAATGTAAACATCGCCCTTCCATTCTTAACTTCCCTCTATTTTGATGACAATAACTCCGCCCGGCGCATGCGCAAAAGCGCGGAGAGTTTCCGAATCTGTTGCTATGCAATATATGGGGGTAGGTTGCCTTCCTGGACGTACTTTCAGGTCAAATTGGTCCATACGATGAAACTGAAAGATCCAAGCAAACGCAAACTGTATCTTTTTTCAAAAAAAAAAATTAACAAGGTACTTTTTTCTTTAAATTATTCTTAAAACTCTCTTTAATAGAAATAACGAATTAGGTCTTGGTTAAATACATATTTTGTACTTTTAAACATGAAACCTCTTTACAGAGGCTAACCCCTCTGATAGGCCAATTTTCCTTAAAACGGAGGGTGGTCACTTTTGAAAGGATTCGCCATATTATATTTTTCGATTTAGTATAATTTTATTTATATTTCTTTTGATGGCAACAATTTCTGTTTTTCTTTTCTTTTTTCAGTTTGCGAAATTGAAATTTTATTCAGAGTAAAAATGCCTATTTAGAATTGAGGCAACTCTAATCCGTTTCACAGACGACAAGTTGTGACGCAATATATAATTTAGGAAATATGTAGCAATGGAATTTTTTGTAACGCTTTGTGAAAACAACTTTTTTTTTAGCCCGTTCCTGGTTTCACAACTTTGTCCAATTATTCTTCGTATTATGAAATTTGATTTAAGGATTTTTGTATTGCACGGAGACATAGAGATGATATCTTTCATTTAATGCATTATTAAGATTGATGTTAAATCTTATCTATAGTAGATCTTCTATTTTACTTTCTCAGCAATGAAGTATACAGAGAAAAAGTATTATAACCGTCAAAAAATTCGACCGTGAGATTTTGATGCACCTCCACGTTTTAGACATCGTCTTTCTTTAGAACTTTTTTGGAATTAAGTCTAATTGTCAATCTATTTGTCTGTCGGCTTATGAACACGCTAATTCAAAAACACGAATGTCATTTATTTTCACAAAATTGTAAATTTCTCTCAAATTTTGGAAGAAACCCATCTTCGGAACATCTGACTATCTGTCCATCGATGTACATGTGAATATATAATTATAAAAATAATAAATTATATATTGTTATAATTATATATTACATAATTATATTATTAATAAGTATAATAATATATAAAATAAATATTATTATAAATTATATAATTTTTATAATAATAATTAAATAAATTATAATTATTATTAATATTATAATTATATAATATATAAATATTATAAAATAACACTTGTAACGAATTGTTTTCAGGCTTCAGTGTTATATACCGTGCTAAGACGGCTTTACCATTGTTTTTTAAATGTATTGTTTCTCCAGGTACAGACTGCACGTAATGTTAATATTCAAGCCTGAAAAAACCAGTTCTTTAAATTTTCAGGATGACTCAACTACTTATTTGCAAATAGCTAAAATAAAGTATATTTTTGATATTAACCCTCCGAGCGGCGCAAACGACTTTTTCCGTTCTTCATGTTTAGTTCAAAAGCTGATAGGTCGTATTTATATGTATATTTTCTTAAACAATCATGGATAAAGTATTGTTAAGATTTCAGAGATATAATTAAATGCAAAAAAGATCGATTCATTTACTTTAACTCTATCGATACGGGACCGTCCCTTCAAGCAAAAGACGATAGCCGTCCGAAATGTCCGAATGTCACTCTGAAATTTACAACCTCTTTCGTTAAGTGTGATTGATTTCACTCCCGCGCCGCGCACTTTCTTCCTTAGAGAGACTCGCCCAGATGCGTTTGGGGAAGAGGAGAGTTTTCTTACAATTCGGACAATGCCAGCTGTCATTGTGATTTTTGAGGGGAAAAGTGAATTCCCCTTATCTTTGATAGAGGAGCTCGGACGTTCCCGTTTTTTGAGGTCCCTTTATTTCAATGGCCTTAGGAATCAGAGGGTTAAAAGTTTTCTAACTTGATAGCTAAAAGTTCAAAATAATTGGGCACTCAGAGGCTAAAAACGGCTATTGCTTTCGTCTGACGTTACACACGATAACTCAAAAACGCAAAGAGTTGGATAGATGAAATTTAGCATTGAGTTTAATTACTAGAATTGGAGATCTATATCAAATATGCGACCAAAGTCGCCAAAACCTTGACTGTCTTCCGATCTGTCTATGCGAGCTTTAAAGTGTCCAATTTTGAACCCAAGAAGTTAACGGGAAAAAGTGCAAAAAATGCATACTTCACTTTCTTCATATCGTGGTAGGAAGAAAGGAAGTTAGTGGTCCAGATATCAGTCTTGGGTTTTTGATGGTTTCTGTACTTTCAAAACCTTCTCTTTCTCATGGACACAATATTAAGTCGCGAAACAATTTTCTCATCTCTACAGTGGATTAGAAAGTAGATATTCGTTTCTAAAAACAAAAACAAAAAAAAAGGAAAATTGCACCAGCTGGGAAGAAAAGGGGTTTGTGGTCCAAAAATATTGAGTTCAGAATTACGACTTTATTTATGCATTGAAAACCGGATTTTATACATGGAACGGACAAAATTGGTATGAAACTGACAAGTTTTTCTCGCATACTGCACTTTACCTTCTAATCTTTCACCGCCATCTTTTTTCCCAGCCTATCACATATTCTTTGAACCTATTGTTACAAAAATCGTTCTGTGGGTATATGGTGTAAAATGTCCAACACGCAGGATAATGGAGAATTAAGGTTTATTCACAGATACGCAGGAAAACACGTAGCACAGGTAACAGGAAACAATAGATCTTGCACAGATTAGCGACGTGAACAGACAACAATTCACAGGTAATAACAGTTCAGCACTTTGATATTTAGCAACACAAACAGTCAGCAAATCTTTAATAACGACAATAACAGCACTTTCAATAGCGCTCAGCTCACCAGCTTCCTAACTCGCACTGCAGACGAAACTCTAAAGTCGTTCCAGTGGATCAACACTACTCAGTACCGCTCGGCGTGTAACAGCTTACTAGCTCGCGCAGCGGATAGAACTCCCAAGACATTCGCGCTCCAAAGCGATCCCAGTCGATCAACATTCACCCCGTCATCCAAGCGTTCTCCTTATATACTTCCCCCGGCAGGCCGTGACGTCAGATGGAATCATCTAGTACATTCAAGCATATCTCCTCTCCTAATAGAGATATCGAGAAGATTCCAGCACCTTTGAGATCCCATATTTCGTCGTCAAGTTTGTCGCCAAGGTCAGGGGTCCAGACGTGACTGCTGCCCGTCATCCCATACTTACCCCTTCAAAACCCTCTTCCCAACTATAAGACTTACATTGCTGGGAAGCGACTTTCCATGTTTGTAACACTATACACAAACGAGCCTGTAAGTATACAAGAAAATCGAATGTAGAAACATGCTTGCTTGTTATTTCTAAGCAGAGCTGGATTATCAAATAGACAAAGTGGGCAACTGCATATGGGCCCTCCAACTTTTGGGGGCCCGATACCTCAATTTTTTGCGATAGTTTAATTTTGTGCTTTCATTTGATTGACAAGCGCCATGTGCTAGAACTTATCCTAATAAAAATCAAGTTTCGTTTAAATTTCAGAACATTATTCTTAGGATTTTTTTCTTCATATTTTCAGATTCGCTTGCAGATCGTTGTGGTTCAGTTTGTTCTGAATCTGACTCGCGAGTCAGCAGCCCTAGCAACTTTTTATTAGAGTGTTTAAATTGTGGTAAAAAATGTTTTGTGTTTTTTTTTTTTTTACCACTTCGTTTAAAGTTGCTTTTAAATTTTACACTTTTTCATACGCCAGATACTGAAACCAACTAAAACGCTATATCATAAGATTTGTTAGTTAAAACTGATTATATAGATATCAAATTAAAATATATAAAATATATCTGGTTTTAGAGGTTGGGGAGGGGAAAGGTTGCCCCGAAACTTGCATTGACTAAAGGCCCCTTCAGGGCTTAGTTGGCCCCGCTTCTAATTATCCTTTGTATGCGTATTTCATCCAGGAGATGATTTACAAGAGATTGACAAATGAGACTGCCTACATTGAAAAAAAAAACCGCTTTGGCGAAAATTAATTTTTGACTTTTTCTTGTAAACCAGACTGCCATCTGCCCAAATCCGTTTACATTTTGTTTCTAAGTGAATTAGAAAAAAAAGTTATAACAATTTTAAAATACTTTGTCTGAAGCAAAACCAACCGGAAGGAAATCTTTAAGAATAGTTTTCTCAGAACTTTGTTTTTCATAAAATTTCCCAACCATTAACATGATATCTCGAAATCTAATAAGATATTCACCTGAAATTTTCAGAACGTGTTTAAAATAGTATAAGCAATGAAGTAAACTAAAATATTTGTTGTTAGTGAAACACTTTTTAATTTAGAGGTGTTTTTGGAAAAATTAAGTTGTGAAATAATGGAAAAATGCATATTTACACATATTTTTACCCCTAATTTACTTGCATTTCAATTTTTTCTTAGATGTTATTTCATTTCATAAATCATTGTCCTCTATAATTTCTGTACAAAAAAAATTATAATTTTTGCATTACAATTTGGTGTAGAGTGTTAACCATGCTGGTTAAATTTCTTTAAAATTTACTACAAATTCCCATATTTCTCAAAAAAATATTATATTTATAAGAAACTCTTTGGTGTTATTTGTATTTATAATTGATAATGCATATAAAAAATTATTAAGATATACAATTTTTCAAAAATTTTGTTCCGAGCGTAGGCGGTCACTTTAAAAAAATCCTTTCGCATTACAATAAATCGTCATCTCAATAAACAAAATATATTTCATGAGCTGGCGACATTTCAGTCCCCAAACGATGCTCACGACTCCTGTGTCACCAACAGGTTGGTTGCTTTCAGCGTCCCCATTCCATAAGCATGTGGAAAACGATCACTCAAAATGACAAAGAGCTAGATAAATAAAATTTGGCATTGGGTTTGATTACTTTTGACCAAATTCGCCGAAAGGGTGACTGTATTTCCATCTCTATACTCGTGCTTATGTTAATGCGATTGCTCAAAAACCCAGCTAACTATTTAAATCAGAATTGGTATGTGGTCATAACGCCAAACTCGTGGATCTGTATCTAATTTTAAACCCAAGAAGTCGACAGGAAGAAGTCTGAAAAATTCTTACTCCATTCTCTTCATTATATTTTGAAGCTAAACATAAACGTGCTTGTAAGTATACAGGAAAGTCGATGGGAGAACATTCTTGCTTGTTATTTCTAATGACCTTTTGTGTGCAATTTTCATCCCGGAGATGTCATCAGTTTGGCGCAGTATAGCCATGTCTGGAACTTGCGCAATTAAATCCACATCAACCAACCATCATCCCGGAGATGATTAACAAGAGATTGGCTAATGCCATTCAAATCTTGTTTTTAAAAAAATCCTTGGGCATTACAATAAATCGTCATCTCAATAAACAAAATGCATTTCATCAGCTGGCGACATTTCAGACCCCAAACGATGCTCACGACTCCTGTGTCGCCAACCGGATGGATGCTTTTCAGCGTCCCCATTCCCTAAATGTTCTTTGTAAAAGGAGGTATTAGTATCTCACCCGCGCACAATGGGAATGAAACGCCTTGGAGAGGAACGGATAGTATAATGGAGTGTAAGCGATACCCAAGATGCCTTTATGGATTATATCAAGGCCAAGGTCTGGAGTCTCGGGATGATTGTGGGTCAATTCTTCCGAGGCTCGCTGGAATCAGGGTCAAATGGCCCTTTCAGATCCACTCACTTTTAGTTCTTTAGTGGGATGTCTATATTATTATGCTCTTTTACACACCAGAAATGCAGTCTTTGTGCGTGGGCATCAATGGACCGATTTTTCTTTTTATGCTTCTGTAAGATGGAACTCACGAATGGTGTTCTCGTTGTAAAAATGGATATTATTTCTATAGTGAGGTAGTTGTTTTAATAACGTAATGAGAAGTAGATTTTTTTTCTCGGAAGAGAAATCTAACCCATTCTAAATGAAATAGGCTAGAGCAGTGGTTCCCAACCTATGGGCTGCGGCCCACGAGTGGGCCTCGTGCCATAGGTCGGGAACCGCAGGTTTTAGTGGACCGCAGACCGCTAGTCAAGTGTCAAAATCAGGGGAGCTTATTTGAACTAGCATGTGACCAGACTCTAAAATCGTTTTTTAGAATAATATTATTGATCCTGCTCTGTAAAAATGTTCGGCAACAGTATCCAGCAATTGCCAAACTTGCACTGAGACATTTGATGGGGTCCTCGTATAACCTGTATCTGTGTATCTGTCTTAACGTGCTTTCTCAATATTTTTTGAAACATAAGTACAGAAACAAACTGAATGTAGAAAGTGACTTGAGGCTGAAACTGTCAAGTTTTTATCCAGATATTGACTGTCTTGTGGGGGAAAAAATACCATAAATCGCATTGGAGTTTTTGTTATTTTGGATCTTGACTGCTTGTTTTTTATTTTTCTTACAATGTGACAGTTAAGTAACGACAATAAAAATTTTGCTTTATAAAAAATATAATTTTAATCCTTTACTAAATACTGACATATACGAGAATATAATATATAATATATGCGTTTATATATGTGTATTATATGTATTTGTATTTTTTTACTTGTATATAATTAGTGGGCCTCAAAATAATTTTTACACAATAGGTGGCCAGTACAACCCAAAAGGTTGGGAGTCGCCGGGCTAGAGACTAGGAAAAATTCTTCAATCCAAAGTTTTCCCAATTAACTGAAGTTAGTTAAGTTACTAAAATTTAATTAACTGAATAAAAATCACAGTAATATCCTCTAGATGATTCATTTTTATTCAGTAATAAATTTGGATAGAATAAAAATGGATTAGTTATTATAAAATTTTTTTAAAGCGTTCACGCCGGCTCTAAAATTTGCATTATTCAAATGTGATCCACCGGTGGTACATGCCGACGTGAACGTGTTTACACACAGACTTAGCCAAACGAAAATAGATGATGTAGGTGTCTCTTTAGTTCTTTATTGGAATGTCTATGTTATTATGCTCTTTTACACGCCAGAAATGTAATCTTTGTGTGTGGGCATCAATGGTCCGATTTTTCTTTTTGTGCGTCTATAAGATGAAACTCACGAATGATGCCCTCTTGGTAAAAATGGACGTTATTGTTTTACTTAGGAAGTTAATAAGTCTTAATAACGCATTGAGTAATAGATTTTTTTCTTGGAACAGAGATGGAATCCATTCTAAACGGAATGGACAAGAGACTAGAAGAATGGTCGTAGATTTTCGAAAAGACATGAATATTTTCAGAATGTATTAAAGCATCCATTTTTTATTCGATTTATTTGGCTCACATCCATTTAGGAACTACACGCCCAACAGAAAGAAATGAACCAGTAATTTTGCAGTATGATTAAGTGCGATGGCGACATCTAGAAGGCAATTCACTTTCTAAACTGCAAAATTTTACCAATATCATCATCCACAGTGCAGAACGTCGCATATCAAAAATTCCATTTGATTGAAATCCACTAGTTGGCAACCCTTTTATATAGCCAAAGGATGACAAATTGCTAATGCCAAAAGGCAAGATGGCTGTCAAGGTAAATTAATGCATTGAAGCGAGCATAATTAGAAATTAGCTGCTTAAAGTTTATGCGAATTTATGTTTTTACCAGAAAATTCATAAACTTCTTTTTACTTTCTGGTATACGAAGTATACAAAGAGAAAGTATTGTAATCGTCAAAAAATTCGAACTCGAGATTTTGACGAATCTCCACGTTTTAGACCTCCCTGAGTAAGAAAAGCACAATTTTGGAATCATGTCTGTCTGTCTGTGCGTCTGTCTGGGAACACGATAACTCGAAAATTATTGGAGCTACGGGGATGAAATTTGGTATGTGGTCTTTAAACATAATTTGTAGGTTTCTATCAAATTTTGGACAAAATCCGTCAACGGGAAGTCTGTCTATCTGTATGTCCGCGGTCATGTGAACGCTACAACTCAAAAACTTGAATAGCAAGATGGATAAAATTTGGTGCACAGTTTTATCGTCATGAATGTAGGTCCGTATAAACTTTTAGGCCAAACCCGTCAAAAAGAGGCGTTCAAATTGCATATTAAATTTCTTTTAATCCAATTCTCATGCGCATGCATACTGGTAGCAATCTGTTATTGTTGTAAATTTTATTTACTTTTCAAACATGAATTGTAACAATTTTTTTATTGTTGTAAATAAAATTCAAACCGATCTCATTATTTCAGCAAATCTTTTATTCACGCGCTTTTGCAATTGTTACGGTTGTGGTATTATAAATTGCTTTCTTGGGAATTCAGTTCCATCGCACCTGCTTCAAAGTAATATTTTTTTGAAATGTGGCAACAGATAGTTTTTTTCAGGTTTGTTTGTTTGTTTCACTTTCTCGTATACAAAGAGAAAGTATTGTAATCGTCAAAAAAATTCGAACTCGAGATTTTGTCGAATCTCCACTTAGAAAGTATACGAGAAAGTTTAAGGGAGACCACTCCCGCTGGTTTAATTTTCTAACCCTCATAGGCTGTGTTTGCTCTATTTGCCATATTATATACCTCAGCAGCCCTCTTGATTTTTGCCATCCTTTGGAGATATGAAGGGGTACCGATTAGTGGATTTCAACCAAATGGAATTTTGGATATACGACCTTTAGCACTGTGAGAGAGGATGCGAGGTTGTTTGGCATATACAAAAACAGTGGCGTAGCTAGGGTAAAAGTCACCCGAGTAATAATATCAGTTTTCTCGCCCTCCTCTAAAATAATCATTTTAGCTTGTAGAAACGGCTCCCGAGTCATGGCATTTTGTCGCCCCGTAAAGTGATGGCTTTAAAACTGAACATAAATCTACTAACGTTTCGTCACCATGGCCAGTGACGTAGCGAGGGTAGGTGGCGCCAGAGGAATAATTTGCTTTTTTTCACCCCGGTTGTCATTAATGGGTTATCGAGCGTAAATGGTGCCCAGATTATGGTATTTTATACCCACTCATCATGTGTTGCTTTAACCCTTAGAGGCCCAGTCTCGCCTTTAAGCAACATACCCAGTTGTGTCTTCTAAAATCTAGAGAATAAGACTGAAACTCTAATGCCTCTTGCTGCCATTAGGAAACAGGCTGAAATTCTTATTAAATAAATTTACAACATATAGTGAGGCTGAGCGCTGATAAAAAAATAAAAATAAATTAATGTTTTTCACTTGAGGCAGCATCTTTTTAGCTTTGTTTGTATGCTTGAGAATACCATATTTTATTCTATAATGTTGAAGGAAATTCCTCATCCGTATTATTATTATATTAAAATTCAACTGTCTTTGAAATTATAGAATTTTATCAAGGAAAATCTTTTCTGAAACAAAGTCCAGTGTTGTCAGTTGGTAAAAGACTGTTTTTTAGCCTTAAACCATACTTAAAACAAAATAGTATTTTTTAAAGTATTTTTCTCGTATTTTATTAAAGAAATACAAGTAAAAAACATTTAAAATCAATTTTCAAAAAGTCGGGCTTTAAGGGTTAAAAAGTGACAAAAATCTCCTAAGACTGGCATCCGGAGCAACTTGAACCACAGTAATCCCTAAAAAGGGAATTTATTAGCATGCGCCTTCCCTATCCGATGGGGAATTCAATCAGTCTGGAAAAAAACATGGGCGAATGAGGTCCTAAGAATGGAATGAGTAATCTTCCGATCTAAAAGTGAATTTTCTAAATGTTCAGCTGTGTGAAATACGTGCTCGTAAATGTCTATGTTGTCATTCGTCAAATAAATAATTGGAAAATGCAGAAAGGGACTGATAATTTGGACTCTAAAAAGAACACGCAATATCGAAACTCGGGCTTAACGCCACATCTATATCCCCCTCACCTCCCGGTCGCTACGCCAGAACTAATGTAATTGACAGGTCTTTCCTCGAATCGATGCATTTGATGCATCGATTCGAGGCATTCCATCTGATTGCAATTGATGGAAATTTACAGTTTTGGTAACAAGACGCATTCCGAATTCCATTATCTAATCTTTTGTGTTTTTAAGTTATATCACTTGCAGAGACACGAAGAACAGACAGACCGTCAACCAATTGACAGATTTGGTTTGAAATGTGATAGAAATGTGCAGTTCTGGCGATCGAACTATATGCCGAATTTCATACATATATCTCAGGACTTCCCAACCTTTATTTCCTCGCCTACCCCTTCATTAATCTTTACATTTTCGCGCGCCCCCACTACCACCAACCATCCGCCTATTCAAAAAAGATTTTATCAAAAATGTTAAGGGCTTAGATTAGTTGAAGAGTAGAACGACTCGAATTAATAACATTTGCTGGACATATATTTGATTTTACATTTTATCGCACTTTTACAATAGTATTAATTCGACGCCACAACATATCATAATAACTGTGGTAATAATTTAGTGTAAAAGTATTGTAATAATTTCGCATTAAGTTATAAGGATAGCTAAAAATTACACTCTGTAATAATCAACCATTCAAAAGACATAGTTATTAAATTAATTATTAACCTCGGGAAGCTATTCTATAACTTTTCTAAAATTCCTTATAGTTCCTTGTTTCCGCCATTACCAACTTTTATTTTGCGTACCTCCAGCTAGTCCTTCGCGTATCCCTAGGGGTACGCGTACCACAGGTTGGTAACCTCTGGTCCATCTCGTTGCATTTTTAAGTTATTGGATGCGCATGTAGGTGAATGTGCACACATGCTTCCCTGGCTCGATTTCGTTCAAAGCATGACAGGAAGCTACAATTTTGATATAAACACCGCATATCAAATTTCATCTACCTAGCCCAGAGGTTTCCAACCTGTGGTACACGTACCCCTGGGGATACGCGAAGGACTAGTTGAGGGTACGCGAAATCGAAGTTGGGAATGGCGGAAACAAGGAAACATAAGGAATTAAAAAAGTTACAGAATTTTGTTTCCCCAAGTTAATACTTGCTATTAAACCACTTGAGAAGTTGATTACGACAGAGCCACCCTTATATGTTAATGAGAAATTATTACAGTACTGATTTCATTTGTTTCGCCGTTGAACTAATACTATTGTAAAAATGCAATAAAATGCAAAATAAGTCCAGCAAATGTTATTAATTCGAGTCATTTGACTCTTAACATAAGCCCTGAACATTATAGAAATCTTTGCATGGACGGATGGTTGGTGAGGGAAGTATATGACAGTACGTGGAAATATAAAGAATAATCAAGGGAATAATCGAGGGAATAAAGGTTGGGAATCCCTGACCTAGCCTGTTGCGCATTTGTTTAATTGTCGCATTGTCGTGTTTACAGGCAGACCGACAGACAGAAATAATTCAAAAAATGCTTCTTTCGGACTCGGTTAGTTCTAAAGCGTGCAAATTTATAAGAATCTTGTGGTCAAATTTTTTACGATTGCAATACTTTCTCTTGACAACACGAGGGCTATTTTGGGACGGACCTCGTAACTTTGAACCACGGTCAGATGACGAGGGCGACACGTGAGCATGCGCTCCCTCTCCAAACTTCCTCACCAGCGGGAGGGCGGTTGACCTACGTCAGATTTAGTCTACACCAGGCCCACAAACAAGGCGGAAGCCTTACCACTAGGCCATCGCGGATCCTTCTTTCTATTTGTATATTTATATACGAGAAAGTGAAAGAGGTGTTCAGAATAATATTTCGTGCTGCCATTGGTGTTAGTACAGGCCTCTATTTATGTATTAAGGAAGCATTTGCCATGAAAGTTATTATTTTCTCTTTATCCTTAGGCAAACAGAAGGTGACTTAAAAAGAGATGAAAATCAATTCCCTTGAAAAATTTAATATAATTCAAAGTGAAACTTGATTAACCCAAAAACTTCTTTATAAGATTTGTTTTGGTTTTGCTACTGAGAACCAAATCGCATGTAACTACTAACCTAAAACTACTCGGATAAAAAAGTTAGAAAGTTCAAGACCATCAACTTATCAACTCGAATCATCTTGAAATACGACGGTTGGTCGGCCTAAAAACAATAACACAGTAGAATGGCTTCATGGAAATAATTTACTTGACCAACCAGAATAAATGTACAGATATGCATCAGTAAGTCCGTTGTCGGTATAAAATTTTGCATTCATGATGGGTTCCTTAGTGAATAATAAATTTATCTTCTCAAATATGTGAATTTCCTATTCTTTTGTTTAAATTTTGATGAAGTTATCATGTTCTAAATTTTTTCCTTTAGAAGTGATAAAGAAAATTGGTTTTAGGAATTCTCATGATTTCTGATGATTATAAGAAAGATATTTATTTAAGATAAAGATTCCAATATTTGGTTGATATCAAAGAACAAAAATGCTAAGTAATTAGCAAATAGATTTTGGCTTTTGAGAATTTTACTGAAGTAAAATAATTGTTAAATTCACATCCAAGAGACTTACACGAGGGGTTATTATAAAATTGTCTTTTCTGAAATATGAGAATAATTACTAATAATAGTAAAGTTCACCAGACCAAAATAATTGACGTTTCGTAAACGATAATTTTGCAAAGATAAAACCTAAACGTATCATATTACTGCATATTATTTTCTAACATAAATAATTAAATATTTTGAAACCATAATTTAATCACAGATAGATCACTGTTTCACAAGCAGATTTTCTACACATAAAAAGTTTAACGTATTGCAGAGGACAATTTTACCGACGATAAAACCTGAATGTTTTATAAACGACAACTTTTCTAAACATAAAAATAATTAAATACATTGAAGACGTTAAGTTTGCCGATGATGAAACTTAAATATTTTACAGACGATAATATTTTCTAATCATATATAGCCATATATTTTTAAAATGCTATTTTTTATTTTTAATTTAAATATTTGAATTAATTAACGAAAAATAATATGGAATCCAAATGAATCTTGAAATTGAAAGGATTTGTGATTTAGAATGGACTCAACTGATGTAAACTCACATAAATAACATATAACATTTTAATACTCGTTCCACTGTAACCGACACTGTATATGCGCCAGTCATGATACGATGTGACATAAAGCCGTGTTCACAATTCGCACAAACTTCTGAAATTTCAGAAGTGTGTGTTTATATAGCAGAGAAAACGTTTCCATGTATCAATCCTGGAATATTAAAACCATGAACAGTGAATATTCAAAAGGAAGTTTTTAAATTTGCATATTATATATCTTCTAGGCATAGTAAATAATTTAACAAAAATTAACTAAACATATCTCAAATTCAATATTAAGAGTCAATACAATTTAAATTAGACTTACTCTAATAAATTTAATGAACACGAATGATCAGAAAACCATACTTAATAAAACGGACAGTGTATAAAAAATATAATGAAAACTTAATTAAAGTACTAATTAAGTTTCTAAGAATATGAATTGTTTTATTAAAGAAATGTAAAGCAAAAAATAAGCAATTATTTCAATCAGTAGAAGAATTGTTACCATTAGGAACAGCATTTGCTAGATTGGAAATTTTAAATGGCTTCGAAATTTTAAATGGCGAGGAATAATTTATGTGTTCCGCTTGAGTGTGAATTAACTCCATTAAGAAAACACAAGACCTGTGCTTTTACGGTCACAGTTTAAATTAGTTGCGAGCATTTGCTTGGCAAATGGCTTGCCTGACAAACAGCCGCTTAATGCTCCGATTAATTTAAATATCTATTGTTCTATTTTTTTAAAATAATTTGTCTAGAAGTTTCCGCTGTTTCTGATTATGATTGAAAGCGAAATGCATACTAATATCTTGATCAGAGACATGTAATAATATGAATATATGAGATATATTTTGTTTTTTCAAACAAATAATGAGTTGAAAAATGGGCGAAATTTTTGTAACTCAATTTTAAAGAACTGTTATTTTTTGTGAAATGATTTCCGTAATATTTATTACTATCAGAATCATTCGCTATTACTGGGCAAAATGATCGAAGTGAAATGATAGAAAGTGACAAAGAAAGATGAAGAAAAAATTGTCTTTTATTCAAAAGTTACCGTAACCCAAAATTAATCAGTTCACAGTTTTCCCGATTCACCAGTATATTACTAAAATCCTTAAATTTAATTGAATGAATAAAAATCAAAATAGTACATGAATTATTCAGTTTCATTCATCGAACTTCATTCAATAATAAATATGCATGGAATAATAGATTAAGTGAACATAAAAATGTAAACGACTACACATTGACTTAGCCCAAAGAAAGTCAAAAGTTATCTAGTTAGTTATTAACTGATGCAGTTTTCTCGAGCATTATAATTTGAAAGGCTATTACTGGGCAAAATGATCGAATAGAAAGTGACGAATAAAGATGAAGAAAAAATTGTCTTTTATTCAAAAGTTACTGTAACCCAAAATTAATCAGTTCACAGTTTTCCCAATTCACCAGTATATTACTAAAATCCTGAAATTTAATTGAATGAATAAAAATCAAAATAGTACATGAATTATTCAGTTTCATTCATCGAACTTCATTCAATAATAAATATGTATGCAATAATCGATTAAGTAAAGATAAAAATGTAAACGACTACACATTGACTTAGCCCAAAGAAAGTCAAAAGTTATCTGGTTAGCTATTTACTGATGCAGTTTTCTCAGCATTATAATTTGAAAGGTTAATTTTAACAATTTTATTCATTCAGTGTGCCCAAGAAGCTCATGAACAAATTAAAACAGCTGTAACTTGGTAAGTATATGTGTTAAAAAATAATCTACAAAAGGATTAGGAACAGTAACACATCTTTCACTTTTTCATATACGAAGTATACAAAGAGAAAGTATAATCGTCCAATAATTCGATCTCGAAATTTTGATGAATTTTCACGTTTTAGACCTACCTGAGTCAAAAAAAACATTCTTACAATTTTGACTGTCTGTCTGTGAACACGGTATCTCAAAATTTAAACAATGAATGAAATTAAATATGCATTTGGCATTTGCGCCAAAATTCTAGATTTCTATCAAACCTTCGACGAACCCCATCTAAATGAAGCCTATCTTCCTGTCCGTGTGCATGCGAACACGAAATATGGAACAAAGCAATGCAGAGAACTAGATAGATGAAATTTGGCATATGATTTAATTACTAGAATTGTAGACCTATATCAGTTTTGTAGAAAATCCGACAAATGGTTGACTATCTCACGATCTGTCTATTCGTGAGCATGAAGGCGCATTAACACAGAAACGCAAAAAGCTAGATGGGTGAGGTTTAGTGAGATGCACATTGAAAGACTTTTAAAATGCAGTAATATATATATATATATATATATATATATATATATATATATATATATATATATATATTATATATATTATATATATATATATATATATATATATATATATATATATATGACGCGTTAAGTTCATTCCTTTGTCACGTCTCCCGTTGGCTGCATCTCTCAGTTTTTGGTTCGTAAAATTATTTCTAATATTTGGTATTTCATTCAAATTCTTGGTTTATCATAATGTTCGGGGTAAAGGACAGTGTTTTTAGCTTTATGCCAGCACTGTTCGCAGAAAACATTATGATTTCACTAATTTTTTAGCGGTTCGTATAGATTTTACTTACCCTGATGAGCTATACGCTTTTACCAATTAACTACAATCTCTCCATTTTATTTCAACATTTATTGATTTTCATGACATTGATATATATATATATATATATATATAATAAGGATTACTTTAGAATTTCTTGCATTATCTCGAAAATATATCAAGGGGGGATCAAAAGTATGAAACTTTGACTTCAAAATCTTGCTAACTGGCTGTATATGTGAGTTCAAAATTATTAAGGAGGTTGGGAATATATATTGACTTCCTAGACAAAACAAGTTCAATAAAATTAAATTAGTTACAATTTTGCTATGAAGCAAATGAACTCACGCTGGAAGCCAAGGAAACAAGTGAGCTCACATTTCGTTCATTAAAAAAAATTATAAATCTGCTCGAATTATATCATAATCGTGCGACGCACCATTTAGCACAAATAATGGCTAAAGTGAAAAGAGTGTCAGAAAAAATATAGTTAATAAACCGCTTAAGAATGTATAGAAACATAGGCAAAATAAGAATTTGTTACCAGAACCTACAGTAATGTTTGCTTTCATATTTCAAATGAACAACGCCAAATAAATCAGGATGTTAAGGATGTTGGTCGTTGATTGGGCCCGGTTTTAAATTCGAATTTAGTCATAAGATGGCACCACTGACGCTACTATTAAAAACTGGCAAATATTCTAAGGAATCAAATTCAAAATTTTAACAATTATCTTATTGTCAATACATCGCAACGTTTAAATGGGAGCATTATTTCGCAACAGCAATTATTTTCACTCTAATAGGAAATTATGAAATCAAAATTATATTAAGAGATATAGAAGAATAAAAAAGTTACAAATTGAGACTAATCAAATATGTTCTTACTTTTTTTTTCTTTTCATACAGAGGATGCTTTTAAAGTTTGTGTCATGTGCAATTTTTAAAAATAAGGATAACTTTGTAAGCATATGTAATAGAACGAATCTATAATCAGTATTAGAAAATCTGGAATATCGAGTTTTCTGTGTTCAAAAAAATTATGTTTAAAAATTTATCTGAAGTATTATTCATTTTTCAAAATCGCTGTTAAACTATGGTTTCAGTAGAAGAGAAAGTAAGTTGAACTGTTAACCTGGTTGGCTGACATTTTTTTTAACCATTTAGATGTGGTATTTATGATTGGTGCGTTTCTAGAACGGCTCTAAACCTTGTTTATAGATTAGATAGTTTCTTTAGAAACAGATTAGACAGTGGTTGATTTTAGTTCTCTTTTAGTGAAACCACGGGTCAACAATGATTTTGAAAGATAAGTAATTTTAATGTCAAATTTTTAAGGTACAAAGAAAATACAAAGGTAGTATTCTCCCCTCGACTTTTTCATATATTTAACAATATGGCGAATTTTGTGTTTAGCTTTGTATTACAGTGAAGAGAAATCGAGTATATATTTTGAATATTTTCCCATTGTTTGATTGGGTTCAACATTTGACACATTGACAGATACTAATCATTATCAGATACAGAAACCCTTCGCCCTTTTGCGCATGCACCAGGCGCAGTTTATTTCACCAAAATAGGGGTGAAGCGAAAAATGGAGGGAGAGATGTTTACACTTTACTTCACAGTATATAGAAATACTTTATTTTCATTGATTTATTTGCGGTAAAGAACTAACAACAAAAAAAAAAACCATACCTAATCGGAACTTCCGGAAAAGTCCTCGTCTTACTCTTTGCCTGTCACCCCTTTCCCTAGTGAAATCGTCCAAAAGTGCTTGCTTAGGATTTTTGAAACGAATAGTGTCTACAGTTTCAGTACTGAATTTCATTTACCTTGCTAGTTGCATTTTTGAGTTACTGTGTTCGCATAGACATGAACAGACAAACAGCCAGTCTACTCTTTTACAGATTTAGTCCAAAGTTTGATACAGATTTACAATTTCACTGTAAAACTTTCACTACAAAACACTGTAAACTTTTTCTACCGATTTTTCGATATTTTTTATGAAAATACCCCTCCACAAAAAAAATTATCAGCGGAATTTAATTTCACTTCACAGTAATCTTGATGTTGGTGCTTCTAACATAATTTAAAAGAGTTTTACTGAAATTTATGCTTAATTAATTTGGCCGTTAACGGGTTAGATGTCTTCCTTGTTATCTTACAAAGGTTCAAAATACGAAGTCCATGCTTTCGCATATCTTTTAGATACGAAATTAACCTAACGAAGCAGATCAAGAAAAAACTTTGTCTTTTTAAATCTGCATTCTTCCTATAGATAATCTATGGTCAGGTGACAGAAGGAGAATCGATCCTTCCGTCCAAATCATCGTAGCACGATAATGATTTAGAGGCTAGCGTATCAGCCGTTCCCTTCTGTACATAACTATTCTTACATTTCGCAATTTACAGAAAGAATGCCAGCCTAAAACTATTATCATGTTAATGAAAGCGAAAATTTTGGTACGAATTCAAGGATGTCTACAATGTTAAATATGCATTTTTATTATTATTATTTTTTTTTGCAATTACGAAGTACGAGAAAATATTAAAGGAATAAATATTGTTACGAAATTCGCCCTGTGTGTGTATGGTGAAAACAGTCCAAAAAGCAGGTAACGGAGAATAACACTCAATTCTCGAATTTTCCGGAAAATACGGAGCGCAGGTAACAGGAAAAACAGCCTTGCACAGATTAGCAACACAAATATTATTTAGCAACGGATTCGGAAACCCTCCGAGCTTTTGCGCATGCTCCGGGCGGAGTTATTTTCATCAAAATAGGGGAAAGTGAAGAATAGAAGGGTGATGTTTACATTTTACTGAACGTGATCTAACAAAGAACTCCGGAAATGCGCTCATACGACTCATTCCCTGACACCACTTTCCGGTGTAAAATAGTCCAAAAGTGGTAGTCTCGGAATCTGTTGCTGAACAATGAATGAATAATTTGAATTAATAAGAACAGCAACAGCACTTTCAATACCGCTCGGCGTCTAACAGCTTACTAGCTCGCACAGCGGATAAAACTCCAAAAAGATATTCCAAAGACGTTCGCACTTCAAAGGCGATCCCAGTCGATCAACACACTCACTTCTGTGATCCGAGCACGGTCTATTTATAGTCTCCCCGAAAGACCGTGACGTCACATGGTATCATCTGGATAAATAAGGATCTCAGCCTCTAATAGAGACATCAAGAAAATCCCAGTACTTTTGAGATCCCACATTTCGTCGCCAAAATTGTCGTCAAGGTCGGGGGTCGATGGTTCCATTTCCCCAGCATTCCCATACATTCCCCGTAGAACTCTCTCCCCAACCATAAGACTAACATTCCTGGAAAGTGACTTTCCATGATCGTAACAATATTCAGAGCTAAACAAAAATTGTTCTTTCCTAACTTAACTGTACATTGTATCACATAATACGTTTTAATTGTGTCAGCCAAAATTATATATATGTATCATATTTATGTATGGCTAAAATATCCAATAATACCTGAATAATTTCCTCAATGCTTCATTTAATGTCTGTTCTTTACTCTTTTAAGATAGATATTAATGATTAAAATGATAAAAGAATGTTATGTTATCTAAATTACCAAATATATGCCAACTAATATCTAAATAACTTTCTTAATGCTTCATCTGTCTTCTTTTCATCGTTTAGATGTTTATTATTAAAAGAATAAGAAAAATATTTTATGATTATTCTTTAGATTTCAACAGCAATCCAAGAAAAAAGCAATGATGAGCAACAACTTTAAAAATCATCAAATAAAAAAGAAAACTTTTCTTGTTATGCTAATAAGGAAGAAAAATATTTTATGATTTTTCTTTAGATTTCAACAGCAATCTAAGAAAAAAGCAATGATGAGCAACAA